>CM057073.1:16985861-17287972 GCA_029379335.1 Thymus mandschuricus | reverse complement strand
AGGAGATCTAGGGTTTTCCTCCGTCGGAGAAGGAGATCTAGGGTTTTCCTCCGCCGCGGCGGCCGCCGCCAGGCGAGACATCGGGAAACTGGGAGGCGGAGGGAGACGGAGGCGGCGAGATGGAGAGTACCGGAGAGGCGGAGAGAATGAGAGAGTGAGATGAAAATGGTGAGGAGGGAGGCGGAGAGAATGAGAGCTCGCGGAGGAAATGAGAGAAAAATGAGAGAGTTCGAGAGTGAGGCGGAGAAAAATGAGAGAGTGAGAGTGTCAATAATTGAGGGGTGGGGGGAAAACCCTAATGAAAATGGTTGGGTTAATTGGGTTGGGTTAATTTGGGTTGGGCTGGGTTAGTGCTAATTGGGCCAGAAAACAAGGGTAATTTATTACTATAAATGGAAATGGGACTAGTATAGCGGGACGTCCCAAAAACGGAAACGGGACAAGTATAATGGGAAGGAGGTAGTACTATTATTTTAAGTTTTTATATAGTTATAACTATGAGGCAGAGGCAAAAAAATATATTACTCGCTCCGTCCCACTGGGATAGGGACCTTTTTTTCGGCGCGGGGAATTAAGACGAGAATGATGATAGTGGAATAAAGTGAAAGGTAGTGGGGTTAAAGTGATGTGTCAGAATTTTATTGGGTTAGAAATTTTCCATTTTGGGAAAGGTCCCCTATATCAGTGGGACATCCCGGAAAAGGAAAAGATCCTTATATCAGTGGGACAGAAGGAGTACTCAATATGAGATAGTAAACACAAAACTTACCCACTACTTTAAAACACACAAAAACTACCCACTAATTTTAAATTGGGACAAAAAATACCCCTCTGGACTATTTTAGGTTTTCTCTCAAGTTAAAAACTTGTTTCCCTCTCTCCTAATCCCAATACACAGCCGTTCATTCCCTCCCCCCCCCCCCCCCCCCCCCCCCCCCCCCCCCCCCCCCCCCCCCCCCCTAAAACTCGACTATACGCCGCCATCCTTCCACCAAATCTCCTCGCGCCACCGTCCTTCCAAGATTCGAGAGTTGTTGCCTCCTCCCAATCGCCTGAACCTCCTCGCGTCGTTCGTCTCCCACCGAAACCTTCTTCCACCTTCCTCACTCGTAATAGACTCCATACAACCGCCGTAGGGAACGCGGCGGAAACCTCGCCGGAGAGAGGTGAAGAAGAACGCATATCAATCGGAGATTCTTTTACCGATTTCGAGGTAGGCTTCGTTTTCTACAATTTTGTAATTTTTAAAGGTGATTTTTGTGCAATTTATGAGTAATAATGCTTGAATCTGCGATTTTTTGTGGTTTGTTGCTTTAATGATTGATTTAGGCTTCAAATTTGTTATTTGTTGCTTGTTTGTTGCTTTAATGGTTGATTTAGACTTCAAATTTGTCATTTGTTGAATTAGTACTAGTACGAATTTACTTTTTCTACATTGTGGTACCGAATTTAGGCTTGTTTGTTGTTTTGGTACAAGTTGGTTTGAATTTGTTTAGAGTTGATTTTAAGCTTTGAATTGTGTGTTGTTTTAGTATGAATTAATTCATTTCGTATCATATTTTCACTTAAGAGTTGGTTTGAATTGGTTTAGGATCGATTTTAGGCTATGACTTTGTGCCTTGTTTTGGTACGAGATTAGTAAAATCGTATCAAATACTTCTTTTTTACTTAGGGAGGTTTGTGACTCAACATACACAAAATTTGTAAAAATTGTACTATTTGTTGGTTGATTCGGTATAAATTTATTTAAATCGTACCATTTTTCTTATAAAAATATGGATACGAAAATTGCAAATGGTGTTTGCTTGTGTAAGCATTAATGGTTTGTGGTCTTATTTAGGTTTCATGTTTGAAGGGTGTTTAGGCTGATTTTGATACAAATTTCTGCTTGATTTATGGTGTTCAAATATTTATAGTTTGTGTTTCAGTTGTGGTATGTTTTATGTACAAAACTAGCAAAAATCGTACCAGTCGTTGGTCGATCTGGCACGAAATGAGTAAAATCGTATCATATTTCTTACAAATTACAGTATAGTGTAAACAATATGGAAAGGAAATTGCAAGAGTTTTTCGCTAGTTCGATAAAAATTGATTATTTCATGTAATTGTTATCATGATTCTATTGTAGACTTTCATACGCGATTTCGACAACTTCTTAGGGCACATATTTTCGGCTGCAGATCTTCGATTTTGGCACAATTCCGTTAGGACGACAACGTTTGGTGGACACCATATACTACCTTCATCCCATTATATTAGTCCACATTTCCTTTTTGGTACATCTCATCTATTAGTACACTTTCTAAAAATGGCAAAGAATGTGTGGCCACAATTAACTCTCTCCTCAAAATGAATTACAACCACATATTCCTCTTTGCACTGACTATTGTGTCAATCCCAATATGGATTAATATGGTGGGATGGAGGTAGTACTTGTAAATTGTCAAGGTTGTTCGGTACGAATTGATGATTTCGTACCAAAGTTGTAGTTCATCAAGTACGAAATTAGTTAAATCGTACCATTACTTGTAAACAGAAAATATTGCGTGAAAAATATAAATTAGAATTATCAAAAGTGTTGTATGTTGTCTGGTACGAAATTGAGTCTTTCATGTAAGAGTGATGCTATTCGGCCATAATGTGGCCGGCCATAATTTAACTTGTTTTATTTTTTATAATATCAAATAATTTATATATTTATGCCAAACTTTTTTAGATTATAAAATACTCAAAAAGTGATACTCCGTATTTTTTACGTATTTTTTAAAATTAATCCTTTAATTATTTGATAATTTTTACTATTTTAAATTATTTTTTTACCTTTTTTACCTAAAAAATGAAAAAAATATGTAATTTTTGGGGAAAAAATATTTTTAAATCAAAATATGAAATTAATAAATTATTGTTATAATTTACAATTTTTAAAATTACAAAAAATACGAAAAATATTGTTGTGTGGCCGGCCACATTATGGCCAAATAGCATTATTGTTCATGTAATTCATATCATGTTTATTTATTCATTGTGGTTTCATCATGTACGAAATACAAGCTACGTACCAAAATAGAATAAAAATTTATAACTCAACCGGATACGAAATAAAGCGTCATTTATTCGTATGTATAGTATACACTTGATATGGTGTTTAAATCTTTACTCATCGTTTTGGTATCATTCATACCATGATTTAAAATTGGCCACGCTTTTGTACCCGGTACGAAATTTGAACTACGTACTAAAATAGAAAATAAGGTGTGTACGAAATGTATTAATATTTCATACCTTCTCAAGCCAAAAAATAGAGAGGGAGAGAGAAGAGGGGGGGGGGGGGGGGGGGGGGGGGGATATTCAATTGAAAAAGAGAGAAAAAATGAAAAGTACGTAGAGAAGAGAGAAGAGATTTAAAAAAAAAATTAATGTTAACATGTGGGATATGTTTGTCCCTTAAATTTAAAAGTAAGAGTAATATTGTACATTTAAGTCAATTTAAATCGAAAATTGGTAACTTTTATATGTTTTAAAGAAAATAGGTAGATTTTACGTTTGTTAAGTGAAAGTGGCTACTTTTATACATTAACTCTATAATTATCTTTTAGTACTCAATCTGTTACATTTAAATTGCGTATTTCTTTAAGTGATAATACATACTAATGTCTATTCACAATAATAAAACACAAATTATATCAAATTTATAAAAGTACACAAATTTTATCAAAGTTGTAACGTTTGAACCTAAATACCCTTACTAACTTAAATTTTGACATACTACTTTTCACTTACCCACACCCATTTCTCCATGCCTATCCACCCTCTCTAAGCTCAAAATTATGAACTCCCTCTCTTCATTCTCTCGCTCTTCTCTCTCTCTCTAAAGAGCTTGAAGGAAAATTCATCTCGTCGGTGCCCTTCCCCAACTCATTTCTTTACGGAGTCTCTCTCTTTTTAATTTTTTACTCATTAATTTTGTGATTGCGAACAAGAATTTCATCCATAAATCGAAATCTGAAATCCCAATTGCTCTCGCGAATTTGAAGAGTGGAAAAATGTCGATGATTCCGAGCTTCTTCGGCAGTTGCCACAGCTACGATTTCGACCTGTTCTCCTTGGATATATGGGATCCCTTTCAGGACTTTCCTCTCTCTACCGCCGATGCAAACCTCCCTTCCTTTGCCCGGGAAACCACCGCGCTGGACAACGTCCGCATCGACAGGAAGGAGAGCCCGAATACCCACATGTTCAAGGTGGATGTTCCTGGGCTAAGAAAGAGGAAGTGAGGTCGAGGTTGAGGATGGCAGCATCCTTCGGATTAGTGGAGAGAGAGAAGCAAGGAGCAGGAGGAGAAGAACGACAAGTGGCACCGCGTCGAGAGGAGCAGCGGCAAGTTCCTCCCCCTGCCGATTCAGGTTGTAGGAGAACGTCAAGCAGGGGCAGATGAAGGCATCCATAGAGACACTCTTAACTTAGAACAAACATAGATTAGATCACAGCTAAACTTATAATCATGATTCATATTCATCATACAAAATAAAGAAACGGGAAATAAGTTGAAGAAAAGGGAAGAAAGTGATCCAAAACAGCACAACTATAAGCAACAAACCAGAGATGCGTAATTCGTTATGAAGAATTCATCATAGCTACAAATGAAAACTGGTTATAACCAAAGGAAGCTTTGCTTTTCATAAACCACAGCTGAATTTATAACAAGACGAACAAGTTATCACCGAAACTAAAGAAAGATAGTGTATGCCATTTACTGTAAAACAAAGATCTCAATTTCAAACACGCATAGCAACCAAAACCATGACATAAGTACGAAAGGTGAAATTTATACAAAAAATCGAAGTAAGACAAAAAACTGGTAGTATTGAAACAATTTACAACTCTTTCACAAATTAACTATATGATGACATCCTCTTAGGAGTCCTACAATCATTTGTGTGAGGAAATTCTTTTTTCTTTACACTTAATCACTCTACTCAAATTTTAAAAAGTATGAAAATGTTAAATCGTACTAAATAATCGAGTAAGACATTCATTAATCCATTCCGAATTCAAATGCACAAGACAAAAATTAAATCTGGTACGAACTGTAAAATTCATGCCGAAAATTCAATTACAATTTTAGAATTCCTTACAATCAAATGCACAGAAAATAAAAAGTATACACAATTACGTCGTCGATATTTATGTTAAATTCATACTAACAATTGTGGTACGAACAAATAATTTAAAGCTGCCCTTTTCCTTATTAAAAACACACCTGCAAAGGTGAAACAATTAAATAAAAAATAATTAAGAAAACATAGTCAAAAGAAAAGGAGAGCTAGAGAGAGAAAGAGAGAGTCGGTGGTGGTGCTAAAGCTTTCTTGACGAATTTGGTACCAACAATTGTTATACGAGAGATTCTTATGTTAAATTTGCACCAGCAATTGTTATACGAACAAGAAATTTTCGAAGTTGTTATTTTCCATACTAGAAAGACACCTGCGAAGGTAAAAAAAAATAGCAAAACAAAGAAGTACGAAAGTGTTAAAATCATACTGAAAAATCAAGTAAGATTTTCATAATGTAATCCGAATTTAAATTCATCAAAACCCTACAACAAAAAAAATCAAATCTCACCCGCCAAATAGGTGAAAAACTCCTACAAAAAACGAGAACCTGAGTTTCCTATAGTTGGATCTGTTGAGAATAAAACGAGAACGCAAATGAACGAAACCCTTTAATAGGTGAAAAACTCCTACAAAAAACGAGAACTTGAGATTCCATGGTTGAATCTGTTGAGAACAAATGAACGAACACAAAATGTACTTGAGAATATTGAACGATGTCGCCGTCAACGCAGTCTTGAGAAAGAAATATGTAAACCTGCGTGAAAGTGGAGAAGAAAGTGAAGATGAATGGAGAATAAAGTGGGTTTCCATGGTTAAAAGAGATAGAAGTGGGTGAAGATAATGTGAAATACGTCGCCGCCGTTGATGGGAGTTGAAGTCTCAGATTTTGAAAGTAGAAGGGAGTGGGTGGAGAAAAGGTGGAGAAGAGAAGAAAAACGTCACATTTGTTGATGGAAAAAATGAGAAGAGAGAGAGTTGCATAGGACAAATCCCGGGTATTTTTGTCCTCCAAATCAAAAAAGGGGTAAAAATTGATGCAAATTTATTCCCAAACTGGATTTTAGTTTCACTATTCTAGAATGGGACCCTATTTTCTCTAAAGTCGATCTAGTGTTTTGTTTTAAAATTTAATCTAGACCATATATTCAAAGTCAATCTAAATGTTGTATTTAAAATTTTAATCTTGACCATAGATTTTGATTTAATCATGTGACTACAACATTACTTATTTCCTATATAAATCTTAATATATATATATATATGAGAGAAAAATATAAGAGAGAAAAATATAAGAAATAATGTGGGAGGGATAATCGAATGAAAATAAAAATAGAAAAATAAATATATTTAAAATCTGTACTCTAAATTCTATACATAATTAGTATTGCAAATGAGAGCCAAAAAGAAATGACAAGTGAATGTTGATTGACAAGTAAAAAAATTCAGATCTTTGATAAATCATCCTGCCCAACAAAAATATCAATATTTAAATGAAATATTTTTTTTTTCGAATAATCAAAAGTAAAAGGGGAATCGGATTGGAATAGTTAAAAAAATTTAGAATCTTTTTAATGTCAAGGATTGGAATACTTAAAAAAAATTAATTAAAAAATTCACTCTCCATGCTATATTATGTGATAATAAATTCTTGAAGTATATTATCTGATAATAAATTCTTCAAGAACTCAAGATTTGAATTCAAAATTGTATAAAGAAAAAAACAGAACTCAAAACTTGAATTCAAAATTCGAAGAAAAGAGAGAAGATTTCTAAAATAGAGGAAGAAGAAATGAGAGGCGGCAGAGCGGTTTGCCGGTTTCTAGGTGTATTTGTAGATGAAAAATGGGACGGGTGGGTGTCGCATCGGCCCAAATTAATGTGAAAACTAATTTTTCCTATTTATTTAAATAAATATGGGAATTATATATATATATATATATATATATATATATATATATATATATAGGGAGTGATTCGTGTGCAAATAAATCCTTGCGTGAGAAAATGAGAAAGATGCTTAAAACTATACAAAATCATGCTTAAGTCAGTATGTATTTATGCTTACAACACCATCATGTTTTTTAATGTACAAATTCATGTTTAAACCTAATCATGCTTATAATACCTTATAATCATGCTTAAATCAATTACAGTCATAGATCAAATTAAGATCAACGGTTCAGATCTATTCCTATTTCTCACACCAGGACTTATTTCTATATGATCCATCCTATATATATATATATATATATATATATATATATATATATATAGCGGATAGATCACATACAAAAGACAGGTTCCGTAAGAAATGAGAAATGATCTGGACCATTGATATGTGTGATCTACGGTGTAGATTAACTGGTGCATTATGATTTTACTAAAATGCATTATGATTGTATAGATAATGCATTATAATGCATTGTGCATTATAATTATATGCATAAAATGCATTATTTTTTATTTTTTACGATAATCCTATTTTGTACAGGATCTCACCCCTATATATATATATATATATATATATATATATATATATATATATATATATATATATATAGAATAGATCATATGAGAACCTTTCATTTCGTGAGAACTAGGAACCAATCTCTACCATTAGATATATTAGATTAATGGTTGAGATTTATCATTATTTTCGGCAGTTTTCATTTATAGAGGGGCACTAATGTAATCTTAATTACACCCTCCTTAAATTGTGGGATTACTATAACTAAATTCGTAGATACACATTTAATTATTCTCTCTTCTCTCTAATATAATTAAATTATCTCCCTAATATCAATTTATTGTATTTTTAATATCGTTTGTTTTTCACTATATTGTTCCATGATATCAAATATATGTATTTTTTTCCTTTTGGCTTATCATTAATTTTGTCAGTTTGACGAGAAATTGGGTAATCTAAAAAAGCATGCGAAAAACTTAAACTAAGCATTCAAAAAAAAAATATAAGCTATATATTTTATTTGTGAATTAAAAAATAAATAATAAATTAATTGAGCATTAATTTTTTTTAAACATCCTATAAATTTCGTATGTATTTCAATTAAACTAATAAAAAATAATGAAAGGTATTAAGAATTCAAATCATATCAAGTAAGCTATACATTATAGTAACTCTTGAATTGAATTAAAAACTATCCGCAATGTTACATATAAATATGACAGGAAAAAAACAGATTAATGTTGTTTTGATCATATAGCATGAAAATTATTCAATTAAAAGTCACATTGAGTTTATTTGCTTATGAAGCATATATTGGTTGTTAATTAAGCATGAGTCGAATCAGTGCTTGTAAGGTTATAGATAATACTTTCTTAATTGTTTTTAGCTTTTTATAATTTATTTGATGCTTAATTATGATTCAAATTTGTCTTACTATTTTTTAGGGTTTAGGGTTTAGGGTTATGGGGTTTAGGGTTATAGGAATAAGGTTTAATTTTTTCCTCTAGGATTTAGTATTTATGATTGAGTTTAGTTTGTTATCTTTGTATGCTTAATTTGATTAACTTGTATGCTTGGGAAAAATTCACATTTTTTCTTTTTTATTTACAATTTTTTTTTTTGGGTGACAATTTATATATGGAGTATGAAATTATGCTTTTTATGAATATTGAAATGCTTAAATATTTACTTTTCCATTAAAATCTAAATAAAAAAAATAAAACAACTGTAAATTAGCAACTCTAAAACAATTGCTAAAGAGCTACAAATATATAACAAAATAAATATAAAAGCATCTCCCCAACTGATAAAATGCTTATTTAGCTATTTAACTATATATTTATCAATTACTTATTTTACACATTTAAAATGCTTATTTAGCTTTTGTTTGATGCTTTTATTAACTGTTTCTCTATGCTTTTATTATATCTTTAAATTGCATATTTAATTTTCCCTTAATGCTTAAGGTTTATTAATTAATGCATTTTTCACAATCCCTGTGATATTTACAATTACATACAAATAGTAAATATCAAATTAAAATATAAGCAATAACTAAAAAGAAATAAGTATTTCCCTTTTTACTGAAATTAATTATGCTGAAATTTCAAAAATCAATACAAAATAAATCAACGCAATTCGTATGATAGATGATTAGAAGTAGGATTGGATAGTGTTAATATAATTTACAATATAAAACTGCAAAAATAGGGGAAATCGATTAAAATGCTTCTTTATGCTTTAATACGTGCTTACATATCACTTAATTCACGCCACTATGCATGCTTAAAATATATATGTAGTTGTCATTTGTGATTAAAAATAAATAAAAATCCGCATTAACTAAATTACAAAATAAAGATAATTTGCTACATTATAGTAGAAAATAGCACGTATATGAGCATCAAATTAATTTGTTTGATTAAATACTCCCTAAAACATTCCTAAATTAGTGAAACTACATTAATTATTGGTGGCGATAAATAAGGAAGCATAATCTTATTTGGTTTCTTCATGACTAAACTACCCTTTATAATTAGGAAAAATGTATTTAATCACTACAATATTAAATCTAGGAATTAATCGTGGCCATAGATTCATCATAATCTAGGGACTAGATTAGTTCCTAGTTCTCATGATCTAAGTGGTTTCCATGAGAACCACCCTATATATATATATATATATATATATATATATATATATATATATATATATAAAAACCTTAATGGTTGTTGGTCCCGGTTTGTTAATGGGAAAATACGTAGAGGGGGGGGGGGGGGGGGGGTGATACGTATTTTGAAGTTTTTCAACTTCAAATCCCTTAACTCAGAGTGACAAGTAAAGAGCTCACTTGAAACTTAAGACCTAGCTGAAGCTAGATCTCCAGTACGTAGCTAGCCTGCTTGACCGAAGTGAACACTTGATCAAGAGGGAGTCTTTACTCGTGTATGCGGAATTTGGTGAGCTAAATCTTTCCCTAAGTATTTGAAATTTCCAGATTAAGTTTGTTTAGATGCAGTATGCAATGGATAAACAAACAAGTAAGAGTTTAGGGTTAGAGAGATACGACACAGAGATTTATAGTGGTTCGGAGATAATGCTCCTACGTCCACTTTGTTGCACGACGGCAACTGTTCTCTTCACTCAAGAACTTGAAGGTTACGGGTCCTTCAAAAACCTGGTCGAGATCGGGCTTCACTCGCCTGGATCTGACGAACAGTGCAGTGATTACGGGTTCACTACTAAGACCTAAACTGGACACGAAGCTTCACTCGCTTCTGTCCGAACAACAGGGAGATTCCGGGCTCTCCTTACAGCCTAGCTTCGATCGAGCTTTACACAAACGGTGTAAGTGTAAGCTTGGATCTCAACTCTATGATCGAGGCTTCTTCAATCGATGAAAGAAGGGCCTTGGATCTGGACAACCTAACGACGACACACAAAAACCTAACAGACAGAGTTTAGGGTTTTTGGTTGACGAAACACACTATGAAGAGCTCTTTACAATAAGTGCAAAGTTGGCTAGAGCTCTTCTTCTAAGCTTGGATATGGAATGGGCTTAGACTCTAAGTGTGAAGGTTGTGAAGACGAGTTCCAATGGACTGGAAACTCGGAGAACACTGGAAAACAAAGACTCGAAGATTGCTATGAAAGCTTGGGAGTGTTTGTTTGCTGTATGCGCTCGAATGCTCAAGTAGTGTTCTACATCTTCACGTTGTGATCCTTCACTATTTATAGGCGGAGGGCTGGCTGAGATCCGTTGCTTGGTTGGTGGCCTTGTCCCTCCTCCTCTCGACAGTACTTGCACAGGCTGGTTTGTTGGGAACCCCCTGCAGTTTGATTTTGATGATGTTTATCGAAACCACACTTAGGCATATTTTACTTGTTTAGGGTCAAGGCCGATAGATCGACCTGCTACCTGTTAGTGCAGGTCGATGCCCTTTATCGTTTAAGTGTCAAGTTCGATCCACTCTGTAAGAGAAAGGTCGATGTATCGACCTGCCTCAATTGGATCGAGCTGGATCATCAGCCTGTCTATCGACCTCCCCTATCAAGCTTCCAGCTGGGATTGCCTTAGAAGATTTCAAGAGCTGGATTATCAATCAAGGTCGATGCTCCACCTTCATGGAGCGTCACGACCTGATCCTTGCCACGTCGAGTGCCAGCAAGGACGAATATTCCCAACGGCTAGAAGTGAGTCAGCATCCAACGGCTAGTGCCACGTCAGCCCGACTCCAACGGCTAGTTTTTCAAAACTGCCTATAAATACTTCAGCCATTTTCGGATTCAAGCACGGGAAACACAAGCTATCAACGCCATATCTCTGCCAAAATCTCTCTCAAAGCTCAAAACCATTCAAGTGTTCGAAATCCGATTAGTTTCCCAAACACTTGAAGAAGAGAGGTTTCCAATTCCGAAAAACACCACAACGACGAAGCGTTCACTGCTGCTTGTCGATTGTTCAAGCAACTTCTTCTCCGACTTGTTCGAAGTTAGAAAGCTTGTTGTTATTTTCGCCATTATAGAGTTAGTCTAGCTCTGTAAAAGCGTAAGGTTGTTTGTACGTTTTAGTACGAAGGTTGTAAGGGTCACGACCCAAAACTCGTGTCTAGTTACTCTCAAGATAGATTGTAGCTAGAACTGATACTCAGTCAGTATAAATAAGAGAGAGGTGGATCCAAAAGAAAAGGGATTCTCAGGTCGAGTCGACCTGACGTGGACGTAGGAGGGTTTCTCCGAACCACGCTACATCGCGGTGTTTCTCTCTCTCTCTCTTTATTTATCGCTCTTTCATTTCATTATCATACTGACGAGCATCAACCTGCATTACACGAATCAACCTGCTATCCATATTTCAACCCTAAGATTTTTCAAAGAGTAATCAACCTCCACCAACTTCCGCATTAACAGTTTGATAAATCAAGCTTGATACCATACGAGCTTGATAGATCAAACTGCCTCTGATAAGGTCGACCTTGACAAACGACCTGCAGATCAACCTGATTTTTAAAAAGTCAAAAACGGTTGGTTATTGGTGTATTCCCCCCCCCCCCATACACCAATTACTCTTTCCCGGGACCAACAAGTGGTATCAGAGCAGTGGTTCTTTTGACCGCTGCTTTGCATACTAAAAGTTCTTTATCAAACTTTTGGTCATTTTGAACCGATCCTTAGAAAAATCTTTTTCATTCATTCATATCATATTATTCTGCTATGGAGGCTTCTCTTCTCAGGGTATGTGAAGACTTCTCCGTTCAAGGCTATGAAGATTGGAGCTTTCGAATCAAGATGTGTCTCAAGGCACATCACGTCCTTATGTGGGACATCATCGAGAACGGACCCTCCCCCATTTATGCTGCGAAGATTATCGTGGATGGAACAGCCCCCGGGGAGGCTACATACGAGAAAGTCCTTAAGAATCCTCGCGATTTCACAACCGAGGAAAGGAAGGAGGCCGGTCTCGATGATTATGCAAAGGGACTCATCTCCAGCACCGTGAAGGGCGTCTACCTGGCCAAGATCAGAAATCTTGAAACGGCCAAAGAAATGTGGGACACCCTCCGGTCCATCAGCCTTGGCTCAGAGGAAATGAAGGAGAACAAGCTGTCCATGGCATGCAGCAAGTTCGATGACTTCAAGATGGTTTCGGGAGAAACCATCGAAGCGATGAAAATTCGCTTCACCGAGATTGTTCTTGAAGTGGCTGCCATCAACCCATACAAGTATACGCAGCGCGAGAAGAATCTCAAAGTGATACGTGCCCTCCCTGCAAATTGGCACGTATACGCTGCCATGCATCCAGCCCGATCGGATTTCAACTCCCTCACCACAGAAGATCTTTTCGACATTCTTGTCGGAAATGAGTATGAGATGATCCGCATCCATGGATCAACCCAGCCTTCCACCAGCAAGAAGGCTGAGGAAAAGAACAAGGAAGTAGCCTTCAAGGCCGACTCAGCCTCAGCTGCTACCCCAATTCCGATTGACGAGTCCATCGTCAAGAAGTTCGAGAAAATGACTCTCGACTATGCTCTAGCCGCTAGGAGAAATGAGAAGCTCCTAGGGAAGGTTGTCAAATACAAGAAATTCTACCGTGACAACAAACGAAACTTCTCCAACCGCAACCACGACCGCCCTGACAAAAAGGGAGAAGGTAAACCCTCAACCTTCAATTCTTCTAACACACCCGAGGGTGGTTGTTTCAACTGTGGCAGGCCAGGTCATTACAAGACAGACTGCCCGGATCTTACCAAGGCCGAGAGAGACGAGCTCCGTGCAAAGCGTGATAAGAAGCTCAAAGATCAACGAGCTGCTATGATTGCCGAAGAAACAAAGGAAGCTCATCTCTCGGACAGCTCGTCAAGTGATGACGAAGGATACATCGCTTTCGATGAAAGTGATGATGAAGAATGCTTAGTTGGAGAGCATCAACAAAACGAGGGATCTTCAAAGGTAGATCTTCAACCCATTTCACTTTCTTTTTCTGACGATGATTGTGCAGAAGAAGGTGATGAAGACCTATCCGAGGCTGTGTCTTGGGAAGAAATCAAGAAGCAGCTGGATGACTATGCCGATCTCGTGGATACTCTCAAGGAGGTCGTTGAAGACAATGCTGAGCTGTTGGATAAAAATGAAAAATACAAGCTAGCATTGGAAGAAAGATTCTCTCCCTACGATGAAGAAAAGGAAAGGGAGATCGAAACCCTAAAATCAAAGGTTGACGAATTGACTTTACGGGTCAAGGAGTTCGATACCAGGGAGCTCGAGAAGAACGAGTCCCTCAAGACCAAAGATGCCGAAATACACAGCCTTACCTCAAAGCTGGCCGACTTGGTAATTCGACACGAACTCCTCGTGAAAAAGGAAGAAAAACTTCAACTCACATTGAGTCAGTTGAAGAAAAGTGGAAAGAAGCTGGAAGAGGTCCAATCCATGCAACGCAATCCGCGCAATCACTCTGGGATTGGATTTAATGGAGAATCCAAGAAAAGCAAGAACAAAGACTGCGAGATCACGTTCGTGAAAGCGCAGCCTAAATCAAAGAATGTTCGGAAAGCCAATCAAACTCTCCCTGATAAGATGGTCAAGCTGAAGAATCCAGCTCGACAGCCCCAGGCCATCCTCATAAAGCAACGAAAGAAAGAACAGCCCGCTCCTCAAAAGAAGGAGAGTCGACCTGCCCAGCAACGTCGACCTGCCCCCTACCATCAAAATAAGGCTGTTCATCAAGGGCGATACCAAGGCCAGCACTATCAAAGGCCGTATCACCCTGAGTTCTTCCACCCGGATTATCAAGGGTGCTACTGCCACTATTCTCAACAGTCAAATTTTTCAGACTGGCAGTATCAACCTGGGTTTTACGAAGAACAATATTATCAGTCTCGTCGCCCCCGCTCGAAGAAATCCAAGGCTCCTAAGCCCAAGACCGCTTCTGCCTCGTCCTCAGCCTCGGATAGAAGCAGACCGGTGAAGCAAATATGGGTTCCAAAGGCCGTTCCCGCAACCGATGTAGCACCCAATCTCAAATGGGTTGCTAAGTTTAATTAATTGCAGGTTGGGAAGGCTCAAAGAAGGAGCCAAGCAGCTCATGGAGCTGTATGGATCATTGATAGTGGATGCTCAAAGCACATGACGTGTGACAAAATGCCACTTTCAAACTATCAAGAACGAGACGGGCCCCTTGTAACCTTTGGAGGAAATTCTAAGGGATTTACAAGAGGCCAGGGCGATCTAAGAGTTGGTAAAACAACTATTTCAAACGTCTCTTATGTTGAAGGTCTTAATCATAATCTATTCTCTGTGTCGCAATTCTGCTCGAGTGGTAAACGAGTAGAATTCACCGCTAACAAGTGTCTCGTGAAAAATGAGGAAGGAGAAATTCTTCTTACCGGAATTTTGCAGGATAGACTCTATATTGTACAATGGACAGATTGGATAGAGACCTGCCTGGTCACAAAGGCCGATTCCGAGACAAGCTGGCTATGGCACAAGAGGTTGAGTCACTTAAACTTCAAGGCCATCAACAAGCTCGCACGCAACAAGCTGGTGAACGACCTGCCAGACCAAGTCTTCGATCGTGATCACATCTGCAGAGCATGTCAAGCTGGAAAGCAGACAAGATCATCATTTCCAAGCGTGACGGCTCAATCATCAAATCGAATTCTTGAGCTTCTCCATCTCGACCTCTTCGGTCCAGTCACTCCCTTGAGTATAAACGGTAGAAAATATGCTCTCGTTATTATAGATGATTATTCTAGATTTACGTGGGTTATTTTCATGTACAAAAAGAAGGAGACATTGGAGAAGCTACCTGCGTTGCTGAGCAAGCTGTGCAATCAAAAGGAGAAATCCATCATCTCCATTCGATCAGATCGAGGCACCGAATTTATCAATGCTATGATCGAAGAATATTGCACAAAGAGTGGGATTCATCATCAAACTTCAGCCGCACGCACACCTCAACAAAACGGCGTGGTGGAACGTCGTAACAGGTCGCTGAAAGAAGCAGCTCGTACCATGTTGGATGAAACCAATCTTCCAAAGAAGTTTTGGGCAGAGGCCGTCAACACAGCCTGCTACACCCAAAACAGGTCGATCATCACGACCCGACATGGAAAGACTCCATACGAGCTGTGGAACAACAAGCTCCCCAGGTTAAAATATTTTAAAGCTTTTGGGTGCTTGTGTTACATTCATAACAATGGGAAATCCCAATTGAAAACTTTTGATAGCAAGGCTGATCCAGGAGTATTTTTAGGATACTCGGAGGTTAGCAAAGCTTATAGAGTTTTTAATAAGAAAACCCTAGTTGTGGAGGTAACACCTCATGTTGTATTTGATGAGTCTACTTGTCTGTACAGAGAGTCAAGTACAGGTTCAGATCAGCCCGCTACTAACAGGCCGTCTAACTCCCCCATTGACGACCTGCTAGTATGGACTCCAAATGATTTGGAGGAAGAGGATCAATCTGATCCTAGGGTCACACAGCAAGGGGGAAGTGATGCAAATACTAATACGAGCTGTAATGCATCAGCCGGACTTAACCAAGCTGATCCCCCTCCCTCAGTCTCCAAGACTGATGCTGTTCACGACCTTACATCCCAAATTGAGCAGCTTGATAACACGATGGAGCAGCTCAACATCCAGGCCGAACAGCAGCCTGATCAACAGCTCGAGCAACAGCATGTGCCCACTGATCAACCTTCAACTCATCCAGAGTTTGACGAACCCATTAATGAGCCCGAGCCAATCATTTCAAATGAAGAAAGATCACGACGCAGACGTTGGATCGATGATCATCCGAAAGAGCTCATTGTTGGGAACCCAAACCAAGGAGTACGAACGAGAAGGACGATTGGTGAAAGTGCACTTCTAAGTTGCTATCTCTCTCGCATAGAACCCAAGGATGCCTATGAAGCTCTTCAAGATGCTGACTGGATAGAAGCCATGCAAGAAGAACTCAATGAATTCAAAAGAAATGAAGTATGGTCACTAGTTGATCGTCCTTATCATCAAGGCGTCATTGGAGTTAAATGGGTTTACAAGAACAAGAGAGATGAATCTGGAGAAGTTGTCAGAAACAAAGCCCGACTGGTAGCAAAGGGTTACTGTCAACAAGAAGGAATCGACTATGATGAGACGTTTGCCCCCGTTGCAAGATTAGAAGCTATAAGGCTGTTTCTAGCTTATGCCGCTCATCAACGATTCAAAGTCTACCAGATGGATGTTAAAAGTGCGTTCCTCAATGGCGTCCTTGAAGAGGAAGTCTATGTGGAACAGCCTCCTGGATTCGAGGAGGGTGATTCAAGCAAAGTCTACAAACTGCACAAGGCCGTCTATGGTCTTAAGCAAGCTCCTCGAGCTTGGTATGAGACGCTATCATCTTTCCTCATCGAATCAGGATTCAAGCGTGGTTCAGTCGACAAGACACTATTCACTATCAAAGTGAATGAACATATCCTTTTAGTACAAATTTATGTTGATGATATTATATTTGGATCTAAGTCTCCCATATTGTGCGAAAAATTTGGTAACCTCATGACGGAAAAATACAAAATGTCTATGATGGGGGAAATGAATTTCTTTCTAGGGTTGCAGGTCAAGCAGTCCGATGAAGGAATCTTCATTAGCCAAACAAAGTACGCACACGAGCTGGTTGACAAGTTTGGTGTCAAAGACAGCAAGCCTGTCAAAATACCGATGCTCTCTGGTGGGAAGATCGACCCGGATCCCCAAGGAAAACCTGCCAACATAACACAGTACAGGGGTATTATTGGTTCATTACTTTATTTAACTGCTAGTCGACCTGACATCACTTTTGCAGTTGGAGTGTGTGCTCGGTTTCAAGCTAATCCGAAGGAATCTCACTTGGAAGCAGCAAAGAAAATTCTTCGATACATCAAAGGAACCACAAATTTGGGTCTTTGGTATCCTTGTGATGACAACTTGCAGCTTACAGGTTACTCAGATTCTGATCATGCAGGGTGCAAGCTCGATAGGAAATCTACCTCGGGTACTTGCCATTTTCTCGGAAACAAGCTGATTTCTTGGTTTTCAAAGAAGCAAACTTCAGTAGCCACCTCCACCACAGAGGCCGAGTACATGGCCGCAGGAAGTTGTTGTGCACAAATCTTGTGGATCAAGCAACAACTTAAGGATTATGAAGTTGAAGTCAGTGAAGTGCCTATATTCTGCGACAGCTCGAGTGCCATCGCCATTACTCAGAATCCAGTTCTTCATTCAAGATGCAAGCACGTGGATATTCGACATCACTTCATTCGTGATCACGTGGAAAAGAAGAACGTGGTTATTGAGAAGATACACACTGACATTCAACGAGCTGATATTTTAACCAAACCCCTAGCCGAAGAAAGATTCAAAATGCTATGTGGAAAGCTAGGGTTATTAAATGTTGAGACTTCAGGCCGATCATAAGCCTCCAGGCCGTTTTCTCCTCATCAGCCTGCCACATCTTTCAAAAGCTTGTGGGACCAACTGGGACCAACAAGCAGGCCGTCTCTTTACAAGCAGGCAGATATTAAGGGGGAACAGGCCGTCAATTCTCAACAGGCCGTTACCATTTGAAAAGGAAGTTACTATTTGGACAGGCCGTTTCCATCCTCAGGCCGTCAACTATTTAACGCATCGACCTGTATTCCTCAAATTAAGGGGGAACACTTAGTCAAAGTGATCCATCATTTGAGGGGGAACAAAGGCCGATGTCTGTATCCAGGGCGTTTGTTTCTCCAGGTCGATATCTTCAGTCCAGGCAGTTCTACCTTGCCAGGCCGATGTCATATGTTCAGGCCGATATCTCAAATTACGGCCGTTCATTTCGACAGGCCGTTCTCCGTCACCAGGCCGATATCATCAGACCGATATCAACCTGAATGCAACTGCATTTATGAAGGAAGAATCAAAGGGGCAGTATCACCCTTTTGTCTTATAACTTCTTTAATACGCATTGAATTTTTTTTTTTTTTTTCATTTATTAATGTTATTTATTTCTCAATGTGTTTCATTATTTAAGGGACTGCTAATTTGCAGAAAATGAGGAAAAAGGGAGTAATGATTACCATTTTTACAACACATCTAGTCAAGTGTCAAGTTTTGACACGTTGACCGAGGCTACATTTAACTCCCTGCCATTTTTCTGTAAAAGTGCTTATTTACGCACTTTCCAACCTTTTCACGCGCGGATGTGAAACGTTACACATTCCACGCGCCCACGATCGTGCGGTTGAGGGTTAATACTGCAACTTTAGCCTTTTCAAATTCGAACGGTTGAGATCGTTCGAAAAATCTATATATGTCGTGCAGTTTTCTCTCAAAAACTTTACTTATTCTTATCATCTTCATCTACTAAAACCTAATTTTCTCTGCAAAATTTTAAACTGCCACCGTCGTGATCATCGTTTCTCTGCTTCTTCACTCTCTGCATCGAATCACTCGCAGTGGTTTGTGTTCTTTTTGCCACTTATGCTTTTAATTTCCTGTCAAGTTCTTAACTGTTTCTCTATCTTTTCTCGAAAAACGATTGGTTCTCTTTCTAATCCCTTTTGGAAAATTTGCAGAAAACAACAATGGCAGCAAATATCTTACCCTCTGGTCGGAAAGAAATGCAGTGGTCGGAAGTAGAAGAGTTCTTGACGGCTCGCATCAAGTTCGAGCCCTACATGGTGCGTGAAAACTTCGGTTTTCACGATCTCGACTCCATGTTCGCCATGGTGGAGAAGTGCCGTTCATTCCATCAGATCATCTCCACCCGGCCGGCGAAGAACCTCCCCAGGCTTGTGGGTGCCTTCTTCTACAATTGGAATGAAGGGGATTCCGTATCCACCCACACCGTCTCTATTGGAACCACGAAGTCCGTGGCCACCATCAACGTTCTTGATGCTGTGAAAGCGGCCTTCGACATTGATGAAGAGGGAACGATGCAGCTCGCGGACATTTCTAGGGACCAACTGCAGCAGGTTGCAGATCGTGTCCTAATCGAGCGAAGGCAGTTCGTGCCAGTCGCATTCAAGAGGAGCGAACTCCGCCCTAAATATCGCCTCTTGATGGACTTCGTGCAGAAGTGTTTTCTGGGGCTTCTCGGGAACTACGACCAGGTCACCCCTTTCAAATTCCAGATCTTGGCGGCCGTAGTGCTCGACCTGCCCATCAGTTGGGACAAATTGTTGGTCTCTCTGCTTTGGGATGAAGCCAGGATGATCATCTGCGAGACGGAGGGAGAGGCCGTTGTAAAAGTATCTCTCCGCAACGACAAGCCGCTTCGCCTTGGGACGAAGGTGACCTCCATCATCATCTCCCACTTCAAGCAGAGGACGTGGTCCAAAGATCCGGACTTTCCCCCTCTGTTTATACCAAAAGATCTCCATCAGCTTGAGATGGCGATTGGGGTGGCACCGCAAATCTACCACAACTCCCCAGACTCTGTCCGGGAGCATCTCGCCAGAACCGGCCATTCCAAAGTTGGTTGGAGGATCCCAGATCGACCCCTTCAAAAGAAAAGGAAGGCCGATTTCGATCTGGTCCCCTCTCGCCCTGTCAAGAAGGGCCAGCCCGTGAAGAGGACTCCCCCTCGCAAAATGCAGTCGGCCTCCGGTGACTCTCCCAGACCGATGCATAAAGTCCTTCCCGTGCAGCTCGATGAGCCTGCAGCTCGCACGGAGACTTCGCGCTCTCCATCGCGCTCTTCATCAGCCGAACGGACTCCATCTCCAGTCCGTTCCGCCGCCGAGCAGTCCGCCTCGCAGCAACGCCCTGCATCCTCTCAGCAGGTCGTTGCCCCCCTCCCCTCAGAGGCCTCCCTCAGTCCATCGCGCTGGATCCGTTGAGATTCAGGATCTGACTGCCGATGAATCCCTGCCTTCCCCAGTTCGAGATGCGCCTGTGGAGGAGGACGTCGTGCTGGAGGTCCAGCCGTTCGTTGAGCAGCCATTGTCTGCTGCTCACTCCCAGGTCGCTGCCAAGAAGGCGGAGGCCAGGCTGAAGGTCATCGACCTGATGCCGGGGATTGCCCAACTCCCCAAAACCCTCGACCTCGCCGCTCGCCTCCAGTTCTACCTGGATTGTAAGTCGAGTTATTACTATATGTTCGAGGCGTTGCTGCAGGTCGTCACTCTCGACGACCTGAAGGTCGAGGAGCTGGCTCTTGAATCGGAGTTCGGTTTCTACACCGTGGGGGATGCGGCCTCCAATTTCCGTCAGCTGGTGCTTCGCCGCATGAAGGTCGAAGCCAATATTTTGGGCATCGACCTTCGCCCCCTATATGCGCACTCTCGCGCCCTGTACAACTCCGCCACCGAAGCCGGAGACGAGTTTGATCGAATTCAAACTCCGGAGCAATCATCACCCAGGATTGAGGGTGATGATCAGCCTCTAGTTGCTGCTGCTCCGTCTCCAAAAGTCGATGTGGAGGCTGCGCTGGATGATATTTCTGCCAAGCTCGAGTCCATCATCACCAGCCTCCCCAACCAAATCAAGCAGGCCATAGCCGAGGTCCGGGCCGATATTATTAATGAAGCCAAGGCCCAGGCCGATGAAGTTGCCAAGGAGCGTGTCACTGATTTTGCAGTAAGGCTTTTGAAGGAATATACTGACAAGCTCCTACCTGGCCAGCTTGATGAGCTCAACATGGTATCCCGCGACCAAATCGCGGAAGTATTGGAGGATGTGGAGAAGGTCGATGAGCGAGTAACCGAACTGGCTTCTTCTATCTCAAACTCGGCATCGACCTCCAACGATCAGATCAACGCAATTCACGGCACCATCTCCTCCCTTCTCAATGGCCAGCAGGAGTTGAAGGATGCCGTGACAAAGCTGCAGCAGGAGGATGCTACTCTTCTTTCCCTTATTAAAACCCTTTCTGATGATGTCGAAAAGGGGGAAGAAGAGCGAGCTGCCACCACCGCGAAGAAAAAGAAGGCCCCCGCCCCAAAATCCAAGGCTCCTCCTCCTCCTTCTCAAAAGAAGCCCTCCCAGGTCGTTGCACCCAAGGCCGCTGCCTCTCATGCCGATCCTATCTCCCAGCTTGGTGCGGAGCAGGCTGCTGCCGCCAAAGCTCGATTGGCAGCAGAGGCCGATCTCATTTCCGCCATGGTATTGGCTGGTGCTACGCCGGAGCAGGCTGCAAATCAAGAGGAGCAGCAGCGCTTCAAGGCAGAGCGCCGTGCTGCTGAGGCTAGAAGGAAGAGAGAGTTGGACTGGATCAGCCAGTCCGCTCTTGTTTTGAATGCAGGAGGATTGCAGCAGGTCGTTGATTGGCTTGATGAATCTCAGAACAACCTGCTGCGGGAGCTCAATTCGTGCTTCATCCTCCTGCACTACTTCATCAAGGATCCCTCCCTGCCTGCCGATGCCGATGAAGCGTATGCAGCCTATATGCGCAAGTTTCCATACCAAAAATTCATTGGTGATCTACAGAAAAAGGCTGCAGAGGCTGGTGTGACGATAAGGGCCCCTGCTCAGCAATATTTTGCGCCCTTACGTCTTGGTGCTTCGGAGTATATGGATTACTCTCGAATCGACCAGTACATCGCCCAAACTGCCATCGGCCTAGGCGTCAACGTATCGAATTCCGATCCCGACTATCGTCGTATCAGGGATGGAATCTACGCAAGCATGCAGACGTTGTCAAGGGAGCAGATCCAAGAAGAGCGCACAGCAGCCCGTGCCAAGATCCAGGCTATGTAGATGATTTTGTAATATTTTGTTTTTCATTTATGCTCTCAGCCCGATGTAAATTCTTCATGTATTCTGCTATCGAGCTTAATGAAACAAAATCATCTTTCGTCCTGATGACAATACCTCTTTGTCCAGGCATCTGCCTTACTGCTTTATTATGCTTTATTATCTATCTTTCATTTAATTCCTTCTCAATATTCATAATTGAAAAATTAAGGGAAGCTCTGATACCATTCTTTCAGTGTTTCTTCTTAGGAATTATTTGTAAAGTGTTTGGTTTCGACATCATCAAAAAGGGGGAAATTGTTGGGAACCCCCTGCAGTTTGATTTTGATGATGTTTATCGAAACCACACTTAGGCATATTTTACTTGTTTAGGGTCAAGGCCGATAGATCGACCTGCTACCTGTTAGTGCAGGTCGATGCCCTTTATCGTTTAAGTGTCAAGTTCGATCCACTCTGTAAGAGAAAGGTCGATGTATCGACCTGCCTCAATTGGATCGAGCTGGATCATCAGCCTGTCTATCGACCTCCCCTATCAAGCTTCCAGCTGGGATTGCCTTAGAAGATTTCAAGAGCTGGATTATCAATCAAGGTCGATGCTCCACCTTCATGGAGCGTCACGACCTGATCCTTGCCACGTCGAGTGCCAGCAAGGACGAATATTCCCAACGGCTAGAAGTGAGTCAGCATCCAACGGCTAGTGCCACGTCAGCCCGACTCCAACGGCTAGTTTTTCAAAACTGCCTATAAATACTTCAGCCATTTTCGGATTCAAGCACGGGAAACACAAGCTATCAACGCCATATCTCTGCCAAAATCTCTCTCAAAGCTCAAAACCATTCAAGTGTTCGAAATCCGATTAGTTTCCCAAACACTTGAAGAAGAGAGGTTTCCAATTCCGAAAAACACCACAACGACGAAGCGTTCACTGCTGCTTGTCGATTGTTCAAGCAACTTCTTCTCCGACTTGTTCGAAGTTAGAAAGCTTGTTGTTATTTTCGCCATTATAGAGTTAGTCTAGCTCTGTAAAAGCGTAAGGTTGTTTGTACGTTTTAGTACGAAGGTTGTAAGGGTCACGACCCAAAACTCGTGTCTAGTTACTCTCAAGATAGATTGTAGCTAGAACTGATACTCAGTCAGTATAAATAAGAGAGAGGTGGATCCAAAAGAAAAGGGATTCTCAGGTCGAGTCGACCTGACGTGGACGTAGGAGGGTTTCTCCGAACCACGCTACATCGCGGTGTTTCTCTCTCTCTCTCTTTATTTATCGCTCTTTCATTTCATTATCATACTGACGAGCATCAACCTGCATTACACGAATCAACCTGCTATCCATATTTCAACCCTAAGATTTTTCAAAGAGTAATCAACCTCCACCAACTTCCGCATTAACAGTTTGATAAATCAAGCTTGATACCATACGAGCTTGATAGATCAAACTGCCTCTGATAAGGTCGACCTTGACAAACGACCTGCAGATCAACCTGATTTTTAAAAAGTCAAAAACGGTTGGTTATTGGTGTATTCCCCCCCCCATACACCAATTACTCTTTCCCGGGACCAACATGGTTACTTTTCAGACGCGCAGATTTGGACTTTTGCCGAAAATGGCTAAGTTCCAATTTTAACAGTAACTGGAGCGAGCCAGTACTGTAGCGGCGCCTTGTCGGCCTGGCAGTCAACTCCTCTGCTCCTCTCTTGAGTCGACACGTGGAGATCTCGTAATAAATGCGAAGATCTCCAGTTGACTGGAGTTCAAATTTGGAGCGGGAAATTGTGTTGTCGCTTTCTGGTAGGTAGTGGCTCGCTTCGCTTTGAAGTTGTAGCGGCCGCTCTGAAGTGAGTCGCTTCGCGGTCATATTTGTAGTGAGCGGCTTCGGGAATTAACTTTCCCTAGTGACTGCTTTGGAAATAGTTGACTAGAGCTGACTAGCTTTGACTTTTCACTGTAGCGCTTGCTTCGCTTCGCTTTGGCTTTGAACTGTAGCGCTCGCTTCGCTTCGCTTTGGCAGACTCACTTCGAATCTACTGTAGCGATCGCTTTGCTTCGCTTCACAGTTCTTCGACACGCTTCACTTCAGTTTGCTTGACCCGCTTTGCTTTGGAAAACACACTCAAGCGAGTGGCCTTCACTTGAACTTTTGAAGCCTAGTCTAAGCAAAATAAAAGAGCCATCCTAACAGAGTAGGCTTAGAAAAATTCTAACCTATTATCTACACTAAAATGGGTAGCTTGGGAATAGGACACATGGGGTTTTGGGATCTCATCAAAACAAGTGACTTCTTTTATCAAATATCCCATGTAGTTCCCCCTTAACAAATTGGTCCTTAACAATTCCCAACAATTTCCCCCTTTTTGATGATGCCAAAACCCATACGACTTAGATAAAATAAATCTAGTCTATCTAACCGTGAAGGGAACTCCAAGCGACTGCTTCCTTTGCAGTTTCGTTTGTAATTTTCTTTTAAGTTCCTTCCCCCCCCCCCCCCCCCCCCTTTTTTTCGGTTAAATTAATGAGTTTGTAGCAAAAATGTAAAGTCATTCACAAAGCGAGTAAATGACACAGAAGAGACAGAAATAATAGTGAGATAGATGAACAAGACAGTTCATAAAAAGATATGTTCAGAAGCTTGAAACTCAAGGGTTTCCTGCAGCTTCATCCTCCTTCTCCTTCTCCTTTCCTTCTTCCTCCTTCTTCTCTTCTTCTTCAGCAGCAGTATCCACGTAAGCTGATAGAACTCTTGATTCCATAGAGTCTACTGTGTGGATACTGGGATTTCTCCATGCATTCTCCAGCCTGAAGGCTTCAGTCACTTCATCATCAATAATTCCTCTGTCTGGAATATCAGTTCCTGGATGATAAGGCATGGGGAATTGTTTTATGGCAGGAATCTTGACAATCAGAGGCTTGGGCTGAGTCAGTTCAGCGGTGGTAAAGATCTTCCTCCGCATCTTCTCGTCATACGTGCAAAGGAAGTTGCTGAGAGCACTCATTCGAGAGCAACGATCCTGAAGTGGCACTACCTCCCAAAAGTAGTACGCTTTGATAAACAGGTTCTTGTAGTCTAGCCACAGATCGCGCAGATCCCTCGGAATGAACTCCTCAATCTCCCTGGCATCTGGATGATCAATCCTTTGCTTGGCCAATTCCTCTTCTGTCCTGCTTGATAGTTGAGCCATAGTCTTCTTGAATTTTGCTCCCGACTCGCTGTTCCACGATGGACGCTTCGCATTGAGTCGTTTGCGAATGTAATCTTGTTCATCTTTGCGAGGATATCGACCCGACTCGACCATCTCCTTTGTAGTCACGTCGCATGCGTCAAATATGGCTTGAGCTTCACATGTTTCGGACTCATCTGGTATGAAGGGAATGAACGCGCTTCGGACCAACGAGGACTGAATAAGCAATACTTCACTAAAATGCTCCTCGATCCGTGCGTCAATCACTTGGAGACGCCTGGCATGACTCCTCTTCTTCCTCTCCTCTTCGCTCCTTCCCTCCTCTCTTTCTTTCCTCTTTCTCTCCTCCCTTCCAGTTTTTGAAGCAGCTGCTTGCTTGGCCTTTTGGCGCTTGGCCTCGGGGTCATCTTGTTTGGAATCTGGAGCAGCTCGCTTCAATGACTGCTTCGGTGGTGGAGGAGGTTGCATGTCCTTCTTGGCAGCACTTGGAGGGACGACTGCTGACGAAGTGAGTGCAGCAGTGGTCGTAGTGAGTGCGGCTGTCGAAGTTGGCGCGGCGTCTGAAGTGGGCACCTTGGGAGTAGCGGCCACTTGGGAGCTAGATGAAGCACCTGCAGCAATAGAATCTTTTGTTAGTTTAAACACCTGCTCCAACTCCCACGCCAAGGCAGCATCCTTCTCCACCTGCACCCTCTTTTCCTCCTTCGTGATCACAGTGACTGGAGGATGTCGTGCAATAGAAGCACTCAGCACTTTTTCTTGAAGCGGCCTACTGGGCTCTTCAAGTTGTTTCAGTAACTCCTCCTCCGAGAGTTTTTCCTTCCCCTTCCTCGCTTCATCATCTACTCCCTCCTTATCTCCTCCATCACCACTTCCTCCTTCAAACATTAACTCCACACCGACTCTCCTTCCTCCTGAACCTCCAGCTTCACCTTGCTCTACTTGCCCTTCCCCCTTTTTGGCATCATCACTGCCAGGGGTTAGGATTATAGATTTTCCAGAGAGGGATTGATGTAGTGAATTGACTGTGTTGAGGACAGTCTGAAGCATCTGCTGGGTTTTGTCCATGGATGGCGCCACAATTTCAGCCGTCTTGATAGATATCTCTTCAAGTAGATATTCGCACTGCCTCTCTCGCTCTACAATCGACGCCATCATGCTCTCTAAAGGCTCCACCTCTCTGAAGCGAGCCTCCAGCTCCGCTTCTATGGCTTTGGTGATCTTCTTGGTTTCTTCTTGAAGTGTGAGATCCAAGTGTTCCTTGGACGCTTCAAGTTCTGCCTTCACCACTGCAAGCCTCCTTTCCCTCCGATTGAGAGAGTTGTGAAATTCGGCATCTGCAGTGATCCTAACAGTGAGAGTTTCTTTCAGCCTCTTGACTTTCTGCAGTAGGATGGATAATTCGGCGTTTTTTAAGTCAATTGCCTGCGCACCACTCCTTAGACTCTCGAGCTCTCTCTTGTCAACTGCACTTTCTTCTTTCACTCCCTTCAACTCAGTTCGAAGTGAGTCAAGAGCCTTTTTGGTATTGAGGAGCTCGCTTCCCTTCATCACCAGTTCTCCCTCCCTATCCTCCAGCTTCACCTTCAGCTTCTTTACTTCTTTCTCCAGCTCCACTTTCTCCTTGCCAATAGTGATGAGCTTGGCATTAACTTCCCTCAAGCGGCTTCTTTCTGCCTCAAGCAAGCCCTTGAGTTCAGTGATGGTTTTGGTGTTGTCATCCACTAGCTTCACCTGCGCCTCCAGCGCCTTCTCTTTCTCCTCTAGAAGCCTCTCCTTCTCCTCCACCTTATCCGCCAATTCCTTCTTCTTCTTGTCAAAGTCTTCTCTAAGACCAATGACCTCCCCCGCCTTCCTCTCCAATTCATCGCTCTTCTTGGTAATCTCGCATTGGAGACTAGCAATCTCAGCATCCTTCATCTCCATCTCCTCCTTATACTCCCGGATGAGCTTCCTCTCATGGGATGAGGTCACTCGCTTTGGAACTGTGGTGAGTGGATATGATTCCTTCACCTTGGCATCCAGCTTCTCCCAGAAGCTGGTCCCTTCAAGGAAGGCATGGAAGCCATTTTCGCCGATAAAATTGAGCAGTTTGGCTTCCATCTGGATCAATTCCTCCTCGGTGAAGGCTTTGAGGAGCCTGAAGATTTTGTAGTATTCTGTTCCTCGGTACGTGATGTACGTCAGAAAGTCTACTACGTTGGTGTAGAAAATGTCGCTCCATTCAACACTCGCGGAGCGAAGATTGTAGCAAAGGTTGATTGTCTCCGCGGCTTGCTCTCTGTCTCGAAAATAGCGTTCGAGAGCCCGCTTGTGATCGGTGAGAACAGGGGTTTTGAATTGAGGGATGATGGGAAGTTCTCCGACAGTTTGGGCGGTATCGGCTGTAGCTGCCGATGTCGAGAGGGATTGGGTAGGTGATGAGGTTTCTTGGGTTTCGGAGATCTGGATGGCTTCAGTGGGTGGTGGCTGAATGGTTTCGGTGGGTGGTGGTTGTATCGGCTGGGATTGAAGTGGGGTGAATATAGTGTAGGCAGCAACTTCGTCTGTGCTAAGGAATGGAACAGTGGGAATGTGGAAAGAAGAGGATGATTCTTCTTCACGGGGAGAGAGGGGGGTTATCTGTTTTGGTGGTTGTTGGGTTGATGAAGATTGGGGTTCTGGTATTTGGGTGATTTGGAGTTGTGGGGATTGGGCTTTGGTTGGTGAAGGCTGGGTTTGAGTCACTTCGATGTCCTCAAGCGGCTTCTCCACCGCCTCGCTTTCTTGGACGAGCGAAGTGACTCGCTTCATCTTTTTGCCTCGCTTGGACCTGGCTCGCTTCACGGGTGAAGCGACCTGCCTCGCTTGGCTTTCTTCAGCTTGCCTTTCGGCAACTGGTCTTGCAATGGGCACTTCTACCTCCAGAAGTCCCAAATCCATCAGAACCTTCGTTTTCCTCCACGAATCGTAGAAGATAGTCTGCTTGTTGTATATGACGGTGTCGGAATCCGGCCATATCATCTCTGGAAACTTCATCTCCAGTGCGACAGACAGTCTGGAAAAGAATTTTAATTTTCCTTTCCGTAGAATCTTATTCGCAGTTCCTGGAACGAACGCGAAGTCATTAGCAGCCTCTTGAATTTGCTTGAGAAACCACCCGTGCCAGTTAAACTTCGTTCCGGCGAGACTGTCGACGATCATGGCGGTTCCGATCAGTTTCGTCTCCGACAACGTATCAAGGGATCCAACATAGCAGGCGATGCTCTTCGTAAAGAGTTCGCAAATGAGATTGAAAGGGATTTTCAAGCTTTTGCGAATGTTGGCATCCTTGAAATTCGGATCAGCTCTGGCGGTTGCAAATCGAACATACTGTACTCCGGCCGAAAGACCCAGATCTAACAGAGAGTCTCCTCCTTCTCTCTGCAAATTGAACACTTCGATAAGTTCGCTCATATCCACCTCCACCGGCTTGCTGGTTTGTGGATTAGTGAATGAGGAAGTATTTTGATCCTTCCTCAAGTTCAGTAGGATTTCTCCCACTGCCTTTGCCAAAATCTTCGTTGGTACCAACGTTATGAACTTCCATAGACCGGCCGTGGTCACGGCTCTACGGAAGAAGCCATTAACTTCGACGACAATAGGGTCGAGATGGGGCTCGACGTTGATGTGCTCGCCAACATTCGTCATGAACTCCTCCATTGTCTCAGTATTCTTTTTCTTGCCCATGGTGGATTTTGAAAGGATTTGAAGAAAATTTAACAATGAAGTAGAAAGGGTTGAGACTCGTGAGTTGCAGAGTAATTGCAGATCTAGCACGAGAATGGCAATTTTAGAAGGCTGTGAAAGGTTCTGCAGTTCTGCCTCGTCCCATATATATAGAGTTAGGTTATGGCTGACGTGGCAAGGGTAGGACGGTAATAACGCCGAAAATCCTGTAGGTAGGCGGTGGACGTGCGGTGATGGATCTGACGTGTCCGGCGTCACCACAGTAAAAGTGAACCGCCACTTGCTCGGCGTCGCCACGTGGCCTTCTATGGTTGGCTTGTCGTATACGGCGTTAATCGAACGGCTGCGGATTGGGGCCTGTTGAGATTCGATGGCTGGATCTTTTCCGCCTTTTCCCGCTTCAAGTTCAAACGTGTGAACACGCGCCCGATATTTCCGTCGTTCCTGCACCTGCATTAAATGCACAGCAGAAAGTAAAATTGCACTCGAGTGCAGACAGCTCATACTCGCTTCATGCCCGCTCGCTTCGAGTTGGGCCTCTACGGCTTGACTCGCTTGAGAGGCATTCGCTTGAGTGACTGTTCTGCACTCGCTTGCGATGGCTAGCTTTGAGTGACGAAGCACTCGCTTGGCCATCTGAAGCGACTGGAATAAGAAATTTAATTTCTTTGCTTAATTTAAAATGTTTCTGACTTACATACTTCGAGGATAAACAAGAGTGTTTTCCTCTTTGTATTTGTGTCAGATTCATTTCATATTTTCCACGTAGTGAGTGAAGGTTTCTAGCACGCTTCGGCTCACTTAGTGTACTTAAAATTGAAATACTTACCAGTCAATCTCACTTCGTAGGAGATTGATACCACAAATTGAAGACTTCATGTTGAATTAGATACCATTTGTTGGATGCTACATGTTGAATTAGATCTTCATGGCATTCATCTTCCTCTACGAATTAGAGAGTCCTCCATCGAAGTGAATGAGGGAGAAAATGAATATAGTACACAAGCTTACTACAACCCGAAGGGAGTATCACGTAAGTGTACTTATTCACGACAAATGGGGGATGAGTACAAGTCCTTATCTCAGAGCAGAAATGGACAGGATGACAGTGAGAATGCTCTGACAAGACAATCTCGTATTTTACGCAGAAGCATGTCACCAACCCTGCAACCTTTTGTATAAAAAGGTAAACCTTCAAGCTTTCCTACATTCTAAAGAATGAATCTGCAGTCGGCTCGCTTTGACCCAAGCTAGGGCAAATTGAAGCGATGCAGAATTCAAGATAGCAGCATTCTTTGCTTGGTTTGGAAGTAGCTTGCTCCGAGAGAAACATTAGTTCCCCCTTAACCATATACTTAACAAATCCAATAAGTTGGTAGGGAACTTCTTCCAATACTCCACCTTTCTCCACCTAACTTCAGTTTCTTCAAGCGAGTGAGATTTGAAGTGGCTCGCTTGAGTTGGTGAAGATCCGAAGCGAGTGACACTCAAGAGAACAAGCGAACACTCCTTCGTGCATCCTGGAACTAGCATTCTTCACCAGGGTCTAATAACCCTAATTCCATGCATAGCTGATTGAATCGAGACTCAGCTAGAGGCTTGGTGAGGATATCTGCTCGCTGGAGATCGGTATGGATTTTCTCGAGCTTGATTTCCTTCTTCTCGACATGATCACGAATGAAATGGTGTCGAATTTCCACATGCTTGCACCTGGTGTGAAGCACTGGATTCTGCGAAATACATATAGCACTGTTGTTGTCGCAGAAGATCGGAATTTCATTCGCTTCAACTTTGTAATCCTTCAACTGTTGACGAAGCCATAGGATTTGAGAACAGCAGCTACCTGCGGCCATATATTCAGCTTCAGTTGTTGAAGTAGCTACGCTTGTTTGCTTCTTTGAGAACCACGAGATCAGCTTGCTTCCCAAGAACTGACATGTGCCCGAAGTTGACTTCCTATCGACTCGGCAACCTCCATAGTCAGCATCGGAATATCCAGTGAGCTCCAAATTGTCCTCCGCTGGATACCACAGACCCATGTTGATAGTGCCCTTCAAATATCGAAGAATCCTTTTGGCAGCTTCAAGATGGCTGTGCTTGGGATTGCTTTGGAAGCGAGCGCAGACTCCGACTGCAAAGGCAATATCTGGCCTGCTTGCAGTGAGATAGAGTAGTGACCCAATTAGGGCACGATAATCTGTAGGATCTACAGATTTTCCTCCTTCGTCTGGCTCCATCTTCCAGTTGGTATTCATAGGAATCTTCACAGCTTTAGCATGTTGAACACCAAACTTGACAAGCATATCTCGAGTGTACTTGGCCTGGTTGATGAAAATTCCATTATCCTGCTGCTTCACTTGAAGACCTAGAAAGCAGCTCATCAAGCCAATCATCGACATCTCATACTTGGTCTTCATCAATTCTCCAAACTTCTCGCTAAGCGACTGGTTTGGCGATCCAAATATGATGTCATCCACATAGATCTGAACCCATAGCATATCATTTCCATGATTGATAGTGAATAGGGTTCGATCTATCTTTCCCTTTTGGAATCCATTGTCCACTAGGAATTGAGAGAGTGTATCATACCAGCTCTGGGAGCTTGCTTCAACCCATACAGGGCTTTCTTCAAGCGATACACTTTATCTCCCTGCTCGAAACCCGGTGGCTGCTCCACATACACTTCTTCCTTCAGTTCACCGTTGAGGAACGCGCTCTTCACATCCATTTGATACACTTTGAATTTCTTGGCTGCTGCATAGGCTAGAAACAATCTGATAGCTTCAAGCCGTGCCACTGGAGCAAAGGTCTCGTCAAAGTCGATTCCTTCCTCTTGGCAGTAGCCTTTGGCAACGAGTCGCGCCTTGTTCCTCACTACGTTGTGGTCCTCGTCCGTCTTGTTCTTGAACACCCACTTGGTGCCAATAACATGCTGAAACTTGGGACGATCCACGAGGTACCATACGTCATTTCTAGTGAACTGGTTCAGCTCTTCTTGCATGGCGATCACCCAGTTAGAATCGGCTAGGGCTTCCTCCACGCTTGATGGCTCAACGTTTGAGAGAAAGCAACTGAACATGGCACTTTCTCCAAACACTTGACTTCTGGTCACTACACCCTTGGATGGATCTCCAATGATTTGGCTAGGTGAGTGATCCTTGAGCCACGCTCGCTTTGATCCGCCAGCTTCATCTTCATCCGCTTCCTTGTCGCTCGCTTCACCGTCTGAAGCGACTGGATTGGGTGCTTGGCCAGCACTAGCTTCAGGAAACTTGGGGGCAGCTTCGACTTCTCCTTTGGGATGCAGCTCGCTTGTGTCCTTGATCTCATCATCTTCATCAAGCACGTCCCAAGTGAGTTGATTTGAGGGTTCCTTGCTTTGATCTTTTTCATTCGCTTGGGCCTGTTCCTGTGGAAGACTTAAAGAAGATTCATCAAATACGACATGGGGTGATTCTTCCACAATTAGGGTTTTACAGTTGAACACTCTGTAGGCTTTGCTAGATGTAGAGTATCCTAAGAATACCCCTTCATCTGCTTTGCTTTCAAAGGCTTTCAACTGTGACTTCCCATTGTTGTGAATGAAGACCCTACAGCCAAAAATATGGAAATAAGATATGTTAGGAATTCTCCCTGTCCATATTTCATATGGTGTTTTGTCGTGTCGTTTGTTGAGAAGCGTCCGATTCTGTGTGTAGCACGCCGTGTTGGCAGCTTCAGCCCAATACTTCATCGGAAGCTTCGAGTCAGCGATCATGGTGCGAACGGCTTCTTTGATAATTCGATTTCTTCTTTCAGCAACTCCATTCTGTTGAGGAGTGCGTGCTGAAGAAGTTTGATGTGCTATGCCATGCTCCGTGCAGTACGCTTCAATTGTAGAGTTCAAGAACTCTGTGCCTTTGTCGGAGCGAATGGTCACGATAGCTTGATTCTTTTCCACCGCCAATTGCTTGAGTAGTTGTGGCGGTTTGGACAGTGTCTCCTTCTTGCTGAATAGAAATACAACCCAAGTGTAGCGAGAGAAATCGTCGACTACAACTAGAGTGTACTTCCTTCCATTTACACTAACTGGAGTAACTGGACCAAACAGATCCATGTGAAGCAGCTCGAGCACTCCCTTTGATGAGGCTTCTTCGAGACTGGCGAAGTGCTTCTTCGTCTGCTTCCCTCGTTGGCATGGTGAGCATGGATGGTCTTTGATGAAGACTTCATTCGGTATGCCTTGCACCAAACCTTTTCGAGCTAAGCGATTGATAGCTTTGAAATTGAGGTGGTTCAAGCGTCTGTGCCATAGCCATCCAATTTCTGTATCACTTCTTGCAACTAGACAAGTTTCCTCTTTGCAGCTGTCCCATTGTGCTATGTAGACGTTCCTTTGCCTAATTCCAGTGAGCACAATCTGAGACGTGAGTTTGCTCATCACAATGCACTTGTTGGAGATGAACTCCACCCTGTACCCTTTATCACAAAATTGTGAAATGGATAACAGGTTGTGCTTGAGTCCTTCCACATAGGAGACTTCTTCAATTGTGAGCTTTCCAACTTTCAGTGCGCCGTATCCCCTGGTGCTTCCTCGAGAGTTGTCACCAAAGGTTACGTGTGGACCCTTCTTCTCTACGTAGTTGTGAAGTAGAGCTTTCATGCCAGTCATGTGTCTTGAACATCCACTGTCCAAGTACCATACTAGTTGACCTTCACTTGGCATGGGATCCACGGCGCTCACCTGCAATTAGACAGATTTTGGTACCCAAATCAGTTTGGGTCCTTGCAGGTTAGTTCCCTTAGGTACCCACACTTGCTTCATTCTCTTTTGAGATGAAGCTTGTGTCTTGGGCTTCTCGACCTTCGAAAACTTGGTGTACTGCCTAGAAGCAGCTTCACACGTGCAACAGTGTGTGCAAGAGGGGTAGCGGCTCGCTTCAGTCCTACCTATGCTCTTCCCACTTTGCTTATATCCTGAAGCGACTCGCTTCGGATTAGCTCTGGGTTTAGAGGCTAACTGGTTTTCTAGTCTGTCGAAGCGGCTCGCTTGGTTTCCTCGAAGCGGTCCAACTAGGGTTTTGACCCCGACTCACTTGAGTAACCTTGGAAGTTTGAAGCGGCCTCTTGGGTGCTTCAAGTTCTTCCCCCTCAACGTTCGTCCGGTTGGACCATCTCCAGTCCGGATAACGTGACACATAGACATTACTCCTCTTTTTAGGAGGTAGATCCTTTGTCTCTTGTGTCTTGGCTTGCGACTTAGAAGCTTCAACAATTCTCCCTTTACCCTTGGATTGGTAAGACTTAGCATGTTGAGTGCTAGGGATTGTTGAACTTTGCTTGCCCTTAGGATCTGCCCTTAAAGATATAGACATCTTCATTGGCTTCTTTTTAGGGTTCTCAGCCACTTTGCCTTTATCCTTGTTGGTGGTCGCTTGGGATGCAGTGGGCAATTCCAAAGTGACTGATGGTGTAGTGTGTGATTCACCAACAAAGACAGTCGGCTTGGGAGGTCCACCCTCATATCCAAGGCCAGCTTTCCTACCAAAAGGCAGAAGTGAGCCCTCTAGTGCCTGCCTAGCATATGATGCTTTGTTCAAGTTGGCAACTAGAGTGGACTGGGTTTCATACCTTCCCTCCAAGCTTTGATGTCTCGCGAAGAGATCCTCGTTACTAGTCATAGCCCTTAAATTAAGTTTGACTTCGTCAAGCTCACGGGCTAGCTTTCGGTTCTCCCTCTCGCTTCGAGACAGAGCTTGTTTTACCACTTCGTGGTCGCTTGACAATTTTTGGTGTTTGTCAAACAACTCACTCCATGTAGAGGATTGTTCTTCCTCATTGACAGTGTGTGCTAGTGTAATTGAAGTGATTGAAGGATAGAAGAATACCTCTCGTGTTTCTTCATCGGTGAGCGCCATAAATCCAAGATCCTCACCATCACTGGAATTTGGATCAGTGAATGCATCTGAGTCGCTTCGTGGATCTTCAGTTGTAGCGACCGGCACTTCACTCGCTACGAGCGCTCGCCTTGGGGCATCCCTCTTGGCCTTCAATTCTTCGCGCTCTTTGGCACTTAGCTTTGGGCAATCGGATTTGTAGTGGCCCATCTTGTGGCAGTGGTAACACTCCACTTCCATCATGTCGCGCGGGATCGTCTTGGTCGTCTCTTCTCTCTTTCCTTTTCCTTCTCGAGCATCAGTGCTCCTCCCTTTGTACTGCTTGTAGAATCTTTTGTACTTGCCCACTCGAGAGTTCATCTTGTTGAAGTTCTTGGATAAGAACGCAATATGTTCTTCCAATTCTTCCCTTGTCATCTTGGCAAGCGACTGCTCGCTTGGCCCTTCGGCAGCTTTGAATGCTACTCCTTTTGACGTAGTGGGCGCTTCATCTTTGTCGTCGAGGCTCATTCGATTTAGATCAAACTCATGAGCTTTGAGTTCGGAGAACAGCACTTCTGGCGTGAGCTTCGTTAGATCCTTAGTTGCTAGATATAGCTCTTTCATGGTCTGCCATTTCCTTGTGAGAGCACGGACTATTTTCAGGTTTACTTCCTTGTCTGTGAGTTCCTTCCCAAGCGAGTTGAGAGTTGCAGTAATGTTGGTAACTCTCAGCTCGAAGGCGTCGATGGACTCTCCTGACTTCATCACCAGATTTTCAAACTCCCGCATCTGAACGGCGAGCTTGTTTTCCTTGATTTTGTCTGTACCTTGAGAAATGAGGGCTAGGGTTTCCCACATTTCCTTTGCCGTTGCACATTTCCTTATCCGTGGTAGATAGGCGTCCGACACGGTGCTCTGCATCGTGTGACGTGCAATCTTGTCGAGGTTGGCAACTTTGAAGTCATTTGGAGTATACTCATCCTTATCCTTCTCCACGTACTGTTGTCGAACGTGGGCTGGCCGACCTTCAGCGGCTGGAACCTCCACAGATATGGCTTTCTTGATTTCGATTGGTCCATCCTCAATGACTTCCCACATCCGGTCGTGGATTGAGCATAGGAAGCTCTCGACTCGGAAACTCCATATCTCGTATCCTTCGATCGAGAACTGTGGAAGATTTGATGCACTGTATGTAGGCATAGCAAAGTATCAGCAGTAAATGCAATATGCGTGGGTGAGGTTTTGATGCACTTAGGAAAATAGGATCCGGTTCAGTGAGACAACGTGAAGCGAGTGGGGACTCGCTTCGGATATGCAAAGCAGAGGCTCGAAAGAACCGCTGCTCTGATACCACTTGTTGGTCCCGGTTTGTTAATGGGAAAATACGTAGAGGGGGGGGGGGGGGGTGAATACGTATTTTGAAGTTTTTCAACTTCAAATCCCTTAACTCAGAGTGACAAGTAAAGAGCTCACTTGAAACTTAAGACCTAGCTGAAGCTAGATCTCCAGTACGTAGCTAGCCTGCTTGACCGAAGTGAACACTTGATCAAGAGGGAGTCTTTACTCGTGTATGCGGAATTTGGTGAGCTAAATCTTTCCCTAAGTATTTGAAATTTCCAGATTAAGTTTGTTTAGATGCAGTATGCAATGGATAAACAAACAAGTAAGAGTTTAGGGTTAGAGAGATACGACACAGAGATTTATAGTGGTTCGGAGATAATGCTCCTACGTCCACTTTGTTGCACGACGGCAACTGTTCTCTTCACTCAAGAACTTGAAGGTTACGGGTCCTTCAAAAACCTGGTCGAGATCGGGCTTCACTCGCCTGGATCTGACGAACAGTGCAGTGATTACGGGTTCACTACTAAGACCTAAACTGGACACGAAGCTTCACTCGCTTCTGTCCGAACAACAGGGAGATTCCGGGCTCTCCTTACAGCCTAGCTTCGATCGAGCTTTACACAAACGGTGTAAGTGTAAGCTTGGATCTCAACTCTATGATCGAGGCTTCTTCAATCGATGAAAGAAGGGCCTTGGATCTGGACAACCTAACGACGACACACAAAAACCTAACAGACAGAGTTTAGGGTTTTTGGTTGACGAAACACACTATGAAGAGCTCTTTACAATAAGTGCAAAGTTGGCTAGAGCTCTTCTTCTAAGCTTGGATATGGAATGGGCTTAGACTCTAAGTGTGAAGGTTGTGAAGACGAGTTCCAATGGACTGGAAACTCGGAGAACACTGGAAAACAAAGACTCGAAGATTGCTATGAAAGCTTGGGAGTGTTTGTTTGCTGTATGCGCTCGAATGCTCAAGTAGTGTTCTACATCTTCACGTTGTGATCCTTCACTATTTATAGGCGGAGGGCTGGCTGAGATCCGTTGCTTGGTTGGTGGCCTTGTCCCTCCTCCTCTCGACAGTACTTGCACAGGCTGGTTACTTTTCAGACGCGCAGATTTGGACTTTTGCCGAAAATGGCTAAGTTCCAATTTTAACAGTAACTGGAGCGAGCCAGTACTGTAGCGGCGCCTTGTCGGCCTGGCAGTCAACTCCTCTGCTCCTCTCTTGAGTCGACACGTGGAGATCTCGTAATAAATGCGAAGATCTCCAGTTGACTGGAGTTCAAATTTGGAACGGGAAATTGTGCTGTCGCTTTCTGGTAGGTAGTGGCTCGCTTCGCTTTGAAGTTGTAGCGGCCGCTCTGAAGTGAGTCGCTTCGCGGTCATATTTGTAGTGAGCGGCTTCGGGAATTAACTTTCCCTAGTGACTGCTTTGGAAATAGTTGACTAGAGCTGACTAGCTTTGACTTTTCACTGTAGCGCTTGCTTCGCTTCGCTTTGGCTTTGAACTGTAGCGCTCGCTTCGCTTCGCTTTGGCAGACTCACTTCGAATCTACTGTAGCGATCGCTTTGCTTCGCTTCACAGTTCTTCGACACGCTTCACTTCAGTTTGCTTGACCCGCTTCGCTTTGGAAAACACACTCAAGCGAGTGGCCTTCACTTGAACTTTTGAAGCCTAGTCTAAGCAAAATAAAAGAGCCATCCTAACAGAGTAGGCTTAGAAAAATTCTAACCTATTATCTACACTAAAATGGGTAGCTTGGGAATAGGACACATGGGGTTTTGGGATCTCATCAAAACAAGTGACTTCTTTTATCAAATATCCCATGTAGTTCCCCCTTAACAAATTGGTCCTTAACAATTCCCAACAATTTCCCCCTTTTTGATGATGCCAAAACCCATACGACTTAGATAAAATAAATCTAGTCTATCTAACCGTGAAGGGAACTCCAAGCGACTGCTTCCTTTGCAGTTTCGTTTGTAATTTTCTTTTAAGTTCCTTCCCCCCCCCCCCCCCCCCCCCTTTTTTTTTTCGGTTAAATTAATGAGTTTGTAGCAAAAATGTAAAGTCATTCACAAAGCGAGTAAATGACACAGAAGAGACAGAAATAATAGTGAGATAGATGAACAAGACAGTTCATAAAAAGATATGTTCAGAAGCTTGAAACTTAAGGGTTTCCTGCAGCTTCATCCTCCTTCTCCTTCTCCTTTCCTTCTTCCTCCTTCTTCTCTTCTTCTTCAGCAGCAGTATCCACGTAAGCTGATAGAACTCTTGATTCCATAGAGTCTACTGTGTGGATACTGGGATTTCTCCATGCATTCTCCAGCCTGAAGGCTTCAGTCACTTCATCATCAATAATTCCTCTGTCTGGAATATCAGTTCCTGGATGATAAGGCATGGGGAATTGTTTTATGGCAGGAATCTTGACAATCAGAGGCTTGGGCTGAGTCAGTTCAGCGGTGGTAAAGATCTTCCTCCGCATCTTCTCGTCATACGTGCAAAGGAAGTTGCTGAGAGCACTCATTCGAGAGCAACGATCCTGAAGTGGCACTACCTCCCAAAAGTAGTACGCTTTGATAAACAGGTTCTTGTAGTCTAGCCACAGATCGCGCAGATCCCTCGGAATGAACTCCTCAATCTCCCTGGCATCTGGATGATCAATCCTTTGCTTGGCCAATTCCTCTTCTGTCCTGCTTGATAGTTGAGCCATAGTCTTCTTGAATTTTGCTCCCGACTCGCTGTTCCACGATGGACGCTTCGCATTGAGTCGTTTGCGAATGTAATCTTGTTCATCTTTGCGAGGATATCGACCCGACTCGACCATCTCCTTTGTAGTCACGTCGCATGCGTCAAATATGGCTTGAGCTTCACATGTTTCGGACTCATCTGGTATGAAGGGAATGAACGCGCTTCGGACCAACGAGGACTAAATAAGCAATACTTCACTAAAATGCTCCTCGATCCGTGCGTCAATCACTTGGAGACGCCTGGCATGACTCCTCTTCTTCCTCTCCTCTTCGCTCCTTCCCTCCTCTCTTTCTTTCCTCTTTCTCTCCTCCCTTCCAGTTTTTGAAGCAGCTGCTTGCTTGGCCTTTTGGCGCTTGGCCTCGGGGTCATCTTGTTTGGAATCTGGAGCAGCTCGCTTCAATGACTGCTTCGGTGGTGGAGGAGGTTGCATGTCCTTCTTGGCAGCACTTGGAGGGACGACTGCTGACGAAGTGAGTGCAGCAGTGGTCGTAGTGAGTGCGGCTGTCGAAGTTGGCGCGGCGTCTGAAGTGGGCACCTTGGGAGTAGCGGCCACTTGGGAGCTAGATGAAGCACCTGCAGCAATAGAATCTTTTGTTAGTTTAAACACCTGCTCCAACTCCCACGCCAAGGCAGCATCCTTCTCCACCTGCACCCTCTTTTCCTCCTTCGTGATCACAGTGACTGGAGGATGTCGTGCAATAGAAGCACTCAGCACTTTTTCTTGAAGCGGCCTACTGGGCTCTTCAAGTTGTTTCAGTAACTCCTCCTCCGAGAGTTTTTCCTTCCCCTTCCTCGCTTCATCATCTACTCCCTCCTTATCTCCTCCATCACCACTTCCTCCTTCAAACATTAACTCCACACCGACTCTCCTTCCTCCTGAACCTCCAGCTTCACCTTGCTCTACTTGCCCTTCCCCCTTTTTGGCATCATCACTGCCAGGGGTTAGGATTATAGATTTTCCAGAGAGGGATTGATGTAGTGAATTGACTGTGTTGAGGACAGTCTGAAGCATCTGCTGGGTTTTGTCCATGGATGGCGCCACAATTTCAGCCGTCTTGATAGATATCTCTTCAAGTAGATATTCGCACTGCCTCTCTCGCTCTACAATCGACGCCATCATGCTCTCTAAAGGCTCCACCTCTCTGAAGCGAGCCTCCAGCTCCGCTTCTATGGCTTTGGTGATCTTCTTGGTTTCTTCTTGAAGTGTGAGATCCAAGTGTTCCTTGGACGCTTCAAGTTCTGCCTTCACCACTGCAAGCCTCCTTTCCCTCCGATTGAGAGAGTTGTGAAATTCGGCATCTGCAGTGATCCTAACAGTGAGAGTTTCTTTCAGCCTCTTGACTTTCTGCAGTAGGATGGATAATTCGGCGTTTTTTAAGTCAATTGCCTGCGCACCACTCCTTAGACTCTCGAGCTCTCTCTTGTCAACTGCACTTTCTTCTTTCACTCCCTTCAACTCAGTTCGAAGTGAGTCAAGAGCCTTTTTGGTATTGAGGAGCTCGCTTCCCTTCATCACCAGTTCTCCCTCCCTATCCTCCAGCTTCACCTTCAGCTTCTTTACTTCTTTCTCCAGCTCCACTTTCTCCTTGCCAATAGTGATGAGCTTGGCATTAACTTCCCTCAAGCGGCTTCTTTCTGCCTCAAGCAAGCCCTTGAGTTCAGTGATGGTTTTGGTGTTGTCATCCACTAGCTTCACCTGCGCCTCCAGCGCCTTCTCTTTCTCCTCTAGAAGCCTCTCCTTCTCCTCCACCTTATCCGCCAATTCCTTCTTCTTCTTGTCAAAGTCTTCTCTAAGACCAATGACCTCCCCCGCCTTCCTCTCCAATTCATCGCTCTTCTTGGTAATCTCGCATTGGAGACTAGCAATCTCAGCATCCTTCATCTCCATCTCCTCCTTATACTCCCGGATGAGCTTCCTCTCATGGGATGAGGTCACTCGCTTTGGAACTGTGGTGAGTGGATATGATTCCTTCACCTTGGCATCCAGCTTCTCCCAGAAGCTGGTCCCTTCAAGGAAGGCATGGAAGCCATTTTCGCCGATAAAATTGAGCAGTTTGGCTTCCATCTGGATCAATTCCTCCTCGGTGAAGGCTTTGAGGAGCCTGAAGATTTTGTAGTATTCTGTTCCTCGGTACGTGATGTACGTCAGAAAGTCTACTACGTTGGTGTAGAAAATGTCGCTCCATTCAACACTCGCGGAGCGAAGATTGTAGCAAAGGTTGATTGTCTCCGCGGCTTGCTCTCTGTCTCGAAAATAGCGTTCGAGAGCCCGCTTGTGATCGGTGAGAACAGGGGTTTTGAATTGAGGGATGATGGGAAGTTCTCCGACAGTTTGGGCGGTATCGGCTGTAGCTGCCGATGTCGAGAGGGATTGGGTAGGTGATGAGGTTTCTTGGGTTTCGGAGATCTGGATGGCTTCAGTGGGTGGTGGCTGAATGGTTTCGGTGGGTGGTGGTTGTATCGGCTGGGATTGAAGTGGGGTGAATATAGTGTAGGCAGCAACTTCGTCTGTGCTAAGGAATGGAACAGTGGGAATGTGGAAAGAAGAGGATGATTCTTCTTCACGGGGAGAGAGGGGGGTTATCTGTTTTGGTGGTTGTTGGGTTGATGAAGATTGGGGTTCTGGTATTTGGGTGATTTGGAGTTGTGGGGATTGGGCTTTGGTTGGTGAAGGCTGGGTTTGAGTCACTTCGATGTCCTCAAGCGGCTTCTCCACCGCCTCGCTTTCTTGGACGAGCGAAGTGACTCGCTTCATCTTTTTGCCTCGCTTGGACCTGGCTCGCTTCACGGGTGAAGCGACCTGCCTCGCTTGGCTTTCTTCAGCTTGCCTTTCGGCAACTGGTCTTGCAATGGGCACTTCTACCTCCAGAAGTCCCAAATCCATCAGAACCTTCGTTTTCCTCCACGAATCGTAGAAGATAGTCTGCTTGTTGTATATGACGGTGTCGGAATCCGGCCATATCATCTCTGGAAACTTCATCTCCAGTGCGACAGACAGTCTGGAAAAGAATTTTAATTTTCCTTTCCGTAGAATCTTATTCGCAGTTCCTGGAACGAACGCGAAGTCATTAGCAGCCTCTTGAATTTGCTTGAGAAACCACCCGTGCCAGTTAAACTTCGTTCCGGCGAGACTGTCGACGATCATGGCGGTTCCGATCAGTTTCGTCTCCGACAACGTATCAAGGGATCCAACATAGCAGGCGATGCTCTTCGTAAAGAGTTCGCAAATGAGATTGAAAGGGATTTTCAAGCTTTTGCGAATGTTGGCATCCTTGAAATTCGGATCAGCTCTGGCGGTTGCAAATCGAACATACTGTACTCCGGCCGAAAGACCCAGATCTAACAGAGAGTCTCCTCCTTCTCTCTGCAAATTGAACACTTCGATAAGTTCGCTCATATCCACCTCCACCGGCTTGCTGGTTTGTGGATTAGTGAATGAGGAAGTATTTTGATCCTTCCTCAAGTTCAGTAGGATTTCTCCCACTGCCTTTGCCAAAATCTTCGTTGGTACCAACGTTATGAACTTCCATAGACCGGCCGTGGTCACGGCTCTACGGAAGAAGCCATTAACTTCGACGACAATAGGGTCGAGATGGGGCTCGACGTTGATGTGCTCGCCAACATTCGTCATGAACTCCTCCATTGTCTCAGTATTCTTTTTCTTGCCCATGGTGGATTTTGAAAGGATTTGAAGAAAATTTAACAATGAAGTAGAAAGGGTTGAGACTCGTGAGTTGCAGAGTAATTGCAGATCTAGCACGAGAATGGCAATTTTAGAAGGCTGTGAAAGGTTCTGCAGTTCTGCCTCGTCCCATATATATAGAGTTAGGTTATGGCTGACGTGGCAAGGGTAGGACGGTAATAACGCCGAAAATCCTGTAGGTAGGCGGTGGACGTGCGGTGATGGATCTGACGTGTCCGGCGTCACCACAGTAAAAGTGAACCGCCACTTGCTCGGCGTCGCCACGTGGCCTTCTATGGTTGGCTTGTCGTATACGGCGTTAATCGAACGGCTGCGGATTGGGGCCTGTTGAGATTCGATGGCTGGATCTTTTCCGCCTTTTCCCGCTTCAAGTTCAAACGTGTGAACACGCGCCCGATATTTCCGTCGTTCCTGCACCTGCATTAAATGCACAGCAGAAAGTAAAATTGCACTCGAGTGCAGACAGCTCATACTCGCTTCATGCCCGCTCGCTTCGAGTTGGGCCTCTACGGCTTGACTCGCTTGAGAGGCATTCGCTTGAGTGACTGTTCTGCACTCGCTTGCGATGGCTAGCTTTGAGTGACGAAGCACTCGCTTGGCCATCTGAAGCGACTGGAATAAGAAATTTAATTTCTTTGCTTAATTTAAAATGTTTCTGACTTACATACTTCGAGGATAAACAAGAGTGTTTTCCTCTTTGTATTTGTGTCAGATTCATTTCATATTTTCCACGTAGTGAGTGAAGGTTTCTAGCACGCTTCGGCTCACTTAGTGTACTTAAAATTGAAATACTTACCAGTCAATCTCACTTCGTAGGAGATTGATACCACAAATTGAAGACTTCATGTTGAATTAGATACCATTTGTTGGATGCTACATGTTGAATTAGATCTTCATGGCATTCATCTTCCTCTACGAATTAGAGAGTCCTCCATCGAAGTGAATGAGGGAGAAAATGAATATAGTACACAAGCTTACTACAACCCGAAGGGAGTATCACGTAAGTGTACTTATTCACGACAAATGGGGGATGAGTACAAGTCCTTATCTCAGAGCAGAAATGGACAGGATGACAGTGAGAATGCTCTGACAAGACAATCTCGTATTTTACGCAGAAGCATGTCACCAGCCCTGCAACCTTTTGTATAAAAAGGTAAACCTTCAAGCTTTCCTACATTCTAAAGAATGAATCTGCAGTCGGCTCGCTTTGACCCAAGCTAGGGCAAATTGAAGCGATGCAGAATTCAAGATACCAGCATTCTTTGCTTGGTTTGGAAGTAGCTTGCTCCGAGAGAAACATTAGTTCCCCCTTAACCATATACTTAACAAATCCAATAAGTTGGTAGGGAACTTCTTCCAATACTCCACCTTTCTCCACCTAACTTCAGTTTCTTCAAGCGAGTGAGATTTGAAGTGGCTCGCTTGAGTTGGTGAAGATCCGAAGCGAGTGACACTCAAGAGAACAAGCGAACACTCCTTCGTGCATCCTGGAACTAGCATTCTTCACCAGGGTCTAATAACCCTAATTCCATGCATAGCTGATTGAATCGAGACTCAGCTAGAGGCTTGGTGAGGATATCTGCTCGCTGGAGATCGGTATGGATTTTCTCGAGCTTGATTTCCTTCTTCTCGACATGATCACGAATGAAATGGTGTCGAATTTCCACATGCTTGCACCTGGTGTGAAGCACTGGATTCTGCGAAATACATATAGCACTGTTGTTGTCGCAGAAGATCGGAATTTCATTCGCTTCAACTTTGTAATCCTTCAACTGTTGACGAAGCCATAGGATTTGAGAACAGCAGCTACCTGCGGCCATATATTCAGCTTCAGTTGTTGAAGTAGCTACGCTTGTTTGCTTCTTTGAGAACCACGAGATCAGCTTGCTTCCCAAGAACTGACATGTGCCCGAAGTTGACTTCCTATCGACTCGGCAACCTCCATAGTCAGCATCGGAATATCCAGTGAGCTCCAAATTGTCCTCCGCTGGATACCACAGACCCATGTTGATAGTGCCCTTCAAATATCGAAGAATCCTTTTGGCAGCTTCAAGATGGCTGTGCTTGGGATTGCTTTGGAAGCGAGCGCAGACTCCGACTGCAAAGGCAATATCTGGCCTGCTTGCAGTGAGATAGAGTAGTGACCCAATTAGGGCACGATAATCTGTAGGATCTACAGATTTTCCTCCTTCGTCTGGCTCCATCTTCCAGTTGGTATTCATAGGAATCTTCACAGCTTTAGCATGTTGAACACCAAACTTGACAAGCATATCTCGAGTGTACTTGGCCTGGTTGATGAAAATTCCATTATCCTGCTGCTTCACTTGAAGACCTAGAAAGCAGCTCATCAAGCCAATCATCGACATCTCATACTTGGTCTTCATCAATTCTCCAAACTTCTCGCTAAGCGACTGGTTTGGCGATCCAAATATGATGTCATCCACATAGATCTGAACCCATAGCATATCATTTCCATGATTGATAGTGAATAGGGTTCGATCTATCTTTCCCTTTTGGAATCCATTGTCCACTAGGAATTGAGAGAGTGTATCATACCAGCTCTGGGAGCTTGCTTCAACCCATACAGGGCTTTCTTCAAGCGATACACTTTATCTCCCTGCTCGAAACCCGGTGGCTGCTCCACATACACTTCTTCCTTCAGTTCACCGTTGAGGAACGCGCTCTTCACATCCATTTGATACACTTTGAATTTCTTGGCTGCTGCATAGGCTAGAAACAATCTGATAGCTTCAAGCCGTGCCACTGGAGCAAAGGTCTCGTCAAAGTCGATTCCTTCCTCTTGGCAGTAGCCTTTGGCAACGAGTCGCGCCTTGTTCCTCACTACGTTGTGGTCCTCGTCCGTCTTGTTCTTGAACACCCACTTGGTGCCAATAACATGCTGAAACTTGGGACGATCCACGAGGTACCATACGTCATTTCTAGTGAACTGGTTCAGCTCTTCTTGCATGGCGATCACCCAGTTAGAATCGGCTAGGGCTTCCTCCACGCTTGATGGCTCAACGTTTGAGAGAAAGCAACTGAACATGGCACTTTCTCCAAACACTTGACTTCTGGTCACTACACCCTTGGATGGATCTCCAATGATTTGGCTAGGTGAGTGATCCTTGAGCCACGCTCGCTTTGATCCGCCAGCTTCATCTTCATCCGCTTCCTTGTCGCTCGCTTCACCGTCTGAAGCGACTGGATTGGGTGCTTGGCCAGCACTAGCTTCAGGAAACTTGGGGGCAGCTTCGACTTCTCCTTTGGGATGCAGCTCGCTTGTGTCCTTGATCTCATCATCTTCATCAAGCACGTCCCAAGTGAGTTGATTTGAGGGTTCCTTGCTTTGATCTTTTTCATTCGCTTGGGCCTGTTCCTGTGGAAGACTTAAAGAAGATTCATCAAATACGACATGGGGTGATTCTTCCACAATTAGGGTTTTACAGTTGAACACTCTGTAGGCTTTGCTAGATGTAGAGTATCCTAAGAATACCCCTTCATCTGCTTTGCTTTCAAAGGCTTTCAACTGTGACTTCCCATTGTTGTGAATGAAGACCCTACAGCCAAAAATATGGAAATAAGATATGTTAGGAATTCTCCCTGTCCATATTTCATATGGTGTTTTGTCGTGTCGTTTGTTGAGAAGCGTCCGATTCTGTGTGTAGCACGCCGTGTTGGCAGCTTCAGCCCAATACTTCATCGGAAGCTTCGAGTCAGCGATCATGGTGCGAACGGCTTCTTTGATAATTCGATTTCTTCTTTCAGCAACTCCATTCTGTTGAGGAGTGCGTGCTGAAGAAGTTTGATGTGCTATGCCATGCTCCGTGCAGTACGCTTCAATTGTAGAGTTCAAGAACTCTGTGCCTTTGTCGGAGCGAATGGTCACGATAGCTTGATTCTTTTCCACCGCCAATTGCTTGAGTAGTTGTGGCGGTTTGGACAGTGTCTCCTTCTTGCTGAATAGAAATACAACCCAAGTGTAGCGAGAGAAATCGTCGACTACAACTAGAGTGTACTTCCTTCCATTTACACTAACTGGAGTAACTGGACCAAACAGATCCATGTGAAGCAGCTCGAGCACTCCCTTTGATGAGGCTTCTTCGAGACTGGCGAAGTGCTTCTTCGTCTGCTTCCCTCGTTGGCATGGTGAGCATGGATGGTCTTTGATGAAGACTTCATTCGGTATGCCTTGCACCAAACCTTTTCGAGCTAAGCGATTGATAGCTTTGAAATTGAGGTGGTTCAAGCGTCTGTGCCATAGCCATCCAATTTCTGTATCACTTCTTGCAACTAGACAAGTTTCCTCTTTGCAGCTGTCCCATTGTGCTATGTAGACGTTCCTTTGCCTAATTCCAGTGAGCACAATCTGAGACGTGAGTTTGCTCATCACAATGCACTTGTTGGAGATGAACTCCACCCTGTACCCTTTATCACAAAATTGTGAAATGGATAACAGGTTGTGCTTGAGTCCTTCCACATAGGAGACTTCTTCAATTGTGAGCTTTCCAACTTTCAGTGCGCCGTATCCCCTGGTGCTTCCTCGAGAGTTGTCACCAAAGGTTACGTGTGGACCCTTCTTCTCTACGTAGTTGTGAAGTAGAGCTTTCATGCCAGTCATGTGTCTTGAACATCCACTGTCCAAGTACCATACTAGTTGACCTTCACTTGGCATGGGATCCACGGCGCTCACCTGCAATTAGACAGATTTTGGTACCCAAATCAGTTTGGGTCCTTGCAGGTTAGTTCCCTTAGGTACCCACACTTGCTTCATTCTCTTTTGAGATGAAGCTTGTGTCTTGGGCTTCTCGACCTTCGAAAACTTGGTGTACTGCCTAGAAGCAGCTTCACACGTGCAACAGTGTGTGCAAGAGGGGTAGCGGCTCGCTTCAGTCCTACCTATGCTCTTCCCACTTTGCTTATATCCTGAAGCGACTCGCTTCGGATTAGCTCTGGGTTTAGAGGCTAACTGGTTTTCTAGTCTGTCGAAGCGGCTCGCTTGGTTTCCTCGAAGCGGTCCAACTAGGGTTTTGACCCCGACTCACTTGAGTAACCTTGGAAGTTTGAAGCGGCCTCTTGGGTGCTTCATGTTCTTCCCCCTCAACGTTCGTCCGGTTGGACCATCTCCAGTCCGGATAACGTGACACATAGACATTACTCCTCTTTTTAGGAGGTAGATCCTTTGTCTCTTGTGTCTTGGCTTGAGACTTAGAAGCTTCAACAATTCTCCCTTTACCCTTGGATTGGTAAGACTTAGCATGTTGAGTGCTAGGGATTGTTGAACTTTGCTTGCCCTTAGGATCTGCCCTTAAAGATATAGACATCTTCATTGGCTTCTTTTTAGGGTTCTCAGCCACTTTGCCTTTATCCTTGTTGGTGGTCGCTTGGGATGCAGTGGGCAATTCCAAAGTGACTGATGGTGTAGTGTGTGATTCACCAACAAAGACAGTCGGCTTGGGAGGTCCACCCTCATATCCAAGGCCAGCTTTCCTACCAAAAGGCAGAAGTGAGCCCTCTAGTGCCTGCCTAGCATATGATGCTTTGTTCAAGTTGGCAACTAGAGTGGACTGGGTTTCATACCTTCCCTCCAAGCTTTGATGTCTCGCGAAGAGATCCTCGTTACTAGTCATAGCCCTTAAATTAAGTTTGACTTCGTCAAGCTCACGGGCTAGCTTTCGGTTCTCCCTCTCGCTTCGAGACAGAGCTTGTTTTACCACTTCGTGGTCGCTTGACAATTTTTGGTGTTTGTCAAACAACTCACTCCATGTAGAGGATTGTTCTTCCTCATTGACAGTGTGTGCTAGTGTAATTGAAGTGATTGAAGGATAGAAGAATACCTCTCGTGTTTCTTCATCGGTGAGCGCCATAAATCCAAGATCCTCACCATCACTGGAATTTGGATCAGTGAATGCATCTGAGTCGCTTCGTGGATCTTCAGTTGTAGCGACCGGCACTTCACTCGCTACGAGCGCTCGCCTTGGGGCATCCCTCTTGGCCTTCAATTCTTCGCGCTCTTTGGCACTTAGCTTTGGGCAATCGGATTTGTAGTGGCCCATCTTGTGGCAGTGGTAACACTCCACTTCCATCATGTCGCGCGGGATCGTCTTGGTCGTCTCTTCTCTCTTTCCTTTTCCTTCTCGAGCATCAGTGCTCCTCCCTTTGTACTGCTTGTAGAATCTTTTGTACTTGCCCACTCGAGAGTTCATCTTGTTGAAGTTCTTGGATAAGAACGCAATATGTTCTTCCAATTCTTCCCTTGTCATCTTGGCAAGCGACTGCTCGCTTGGCCCTTCGGCAGCTTTGAATGCTACTCCTTTTGACGTAGTGGGCGCTTCATCTTTGTCGTCGAGGCTCATTCGATTTAGATCAAACTCGTGAGCTTTGAGTTCGGAGAACAGCACTTCTGGCGTGAGCTTCGTTAGATCCTTAGTTGCTAGATATAGCTCTTTCATGGTCTGCCATTTCCTTGTGAGAGCACGGACTATTTTCAGGTTTACTTCCTTGTCTGTGAGTTCCTTCCCAAGCGAGTTGAGAGTTGCAGTAATGTTGGTAACTCTCAGCTCGAAGGCGTCGATGGACTCTCCTGACTTCATCACCAGATTTTCAAACTCCCGCATCTGAACGGCGAGCTTGTTTTCCTTGATTTTGTCTGTACCTTGAGAAATGAGGGCTAGGGTTTCCCACATTTCCTTTGCCGTTGCACATTTCCTTATCCGTGGTAGATAGGCGTCCGACACGGTGCTCTGCATCGTGTGACGTGCAATCTTGTCGAGGTTGGCAACTTTGAAGTCATTTGGAGTATACTCATCCTTATCCTTCTCCACGTACTGTTGTCGAACGTGGGCTGGCCGACCTTCAGCGGCTGGAACCTCCACAGATATGGCTTTCTTGATTTCGATTGGTCCATCCTCAATGACTTCCCACATCCGGTCGTGGATTGAGCATAGGAAGCTCTCGACTCGGAAACTCCATATCTCGTATCCTTCGATCGAGAACTGTGGAAGATTTGATGCACTGTATGTAGGCATAGCAAACTATCAGCAGTAAATGCAATATGCGTGGGTGAGGTTTTGATGCACTTAGGAAAATAGGATCCGGTTCAGTGAGACAACGTGAAGCGAGTGGGGACTCGCTTCGGATATGCAAAGCAGAGGCTCGAAAGAACCGCTGCTCTGATACCACTTGTTGGTCCCGGTTTGTTAATGGGAAAATACGTAGAGGGGGGGGGGGTGAATACGTATTTTGAAGTTTTTCAACTTCAAATCCCTTAACTCAGAGTGACAAGTAAAGAGCTCACTTGAAACTTAAGACCTAGCTGAAGCTAGATCTCCAGTACGTAGCTAGCCTGCTTGACCGAAGTGAACACTTGATCAAGAGGGAGTCTTTACTCGTGTATGCGGAATTTGGTGAGCTAAATCTTTCCCTAAGTATTTGAAATTTCCAGATTAAGTTTGTTTAGATGCAGTATGCAATGGATAAACAAACAAGTAAGAGTTTAGGGTTAGAGAGATACGACACAGAGATTTATAGTGGTTCGGAGATAATGCTCCTACGTCCACTTTGTTGCACGACGGCAACTGTTCTCTTCACTCAAGAACTTGAAGGTTACGGGTCCTTCAAAAACCTGGTCGAGATCGGGCTTCACTCGCCTGGATCTGACGAACAGTGCAGTGATTACGGGTTCACTACTAAGACCTAAACTGGACACGAAGCTTCACTCGCTTCTGTCCGAACAACAGGGAGATTCCGGGCTCTCCTTACAGCCTAGCTTCGATCGAGCTTTACACAAACGGTGTAAGTGTAAGCTTGGATCTCAACTCTATGATCGAGGCTTCTTCAATCGATGAAAGAAGGGCCTTGGATCTGGACAACCTAACGACGACACACAAAAACCTAACAGACAGAGTTTAGGGTTTTTGGTTGACGAAACACACTATGAAGAGCTCTTTACAATAAGTGCAAAGTTGGCTAGAGCTCTTCTTCTAAGCTTGGATATGGAATGGGCTTAGACTCTAAGTGTGAAGGTTGTGAAGACGAGTTCCAATGGACTGGAAACTCGGAGAACACTGGAAAACAAAGACTCGAAGATTGCTATGAAAGCTTGGGAGTGTTTGTTTGCTGTATGCGCTCGAATGCTCAAGTAGTGTTCTACATCTTCACGTTGTGATCCTTCACTATTTATAGGCGGAGGGCTGGCTGAGATCCGTTGCTTGGTTGGTGGCCTTGTCCCTCCTCCTCTCGACAGTACTTGCACAGGCTGGTTACTTTTCAGACGCGCAGATTTGGACTTTTGCCGAAAATGGCTAAGTTCCAATTTTAACAGTAACTGGAGCGAGCCAGTACTGTAGCGGCGCCTTGTCGGCCTGGCAGTCAACTCCTCTGCTCCTCTCTTGAGTCGACACGTGGAGATCTCGTAATAAATGCGAAGATCTCCAGTTGACTGGAGTTCAAATTTGGAACGGGAAATTGTGCTGTCGCTTTCTGGTAGGTAGTGGCTCGCTTCGCTTTGAAGTTGTAGCGGCCGCTCTGAAGTGAGTCGCTTCGCGGTCATATTTGTAGTGAGCGGCTTCGGGAATTAACTTTCCCTAGTGACTGCTTTGGAAATAGTTGACTAGAGCTGACTAGCTTTGACTTTTCACTGTAGCGCTTGCTTCGCTTCGCTTTGGCTTTGAACTGTAGCGCTCGCTTCGCTTCGCTTTGGCAGACTCACTTCGAATCTACTGTAGCGATCGCTTCGCTTCGCTTCACAGTTCTTCGACACGCTTCACTTCAGTTTGCTTGACCCGCTTCGCTTTGGAAAACACACTCAAGCGAGTGGCCTTCACTTGAACTTTTGAAGCCTAATCTAAGCAAAATAAAAGAGTCATCCTAACAGAGTAGGCTTAGAAAAATTCTAACCTATTATCTACACTAAAATGGGTAGCTTGGGAATAGGACACATGGGGTTTTGGGATCTCATCAAAACAAGTGACTTCTTTTATCAAATATCCCATGTAGTTCCCCCTTAACAAATTGGTCCTTAACAATTCCCAACAATGGTTCAGTTTGTTCATGTGCAATTGAAATTCAAGCTTCAAATAATTGGTTTCCTACTTTATAATATTTTATTATTGATTTTATTTATTCCCTTGACTAATAAAATTCAATATGTTATTGTATACATTAATATTCTTTCTTTGCATGTTCATTTTTCTACAATTGATAAAGCATTGGTAAACTCAATTGATAATGTATACATTCTATAAAAATTCATGCATACATGCATGTTTATAGTTAAATAATCTATAAAAATGAGACATGCAAACCAACTCATGCATATATGTATATAAAATGTACATAGGGCTACACAAGCATATTTTACTAGAGTGTACTACTCTCTATATAAAAAAAAGAAAAAAAAAAGTTTTTCATTGTGAAACGAAGTGAAATTATGAATAATTTAAATATTTATAACTAACATTTGTCATGCACTATTATTTATCGATTAAATCCCTGCATCGCGGGGGTACAATGTTAGTATATATATAAACCTTAATGGTTCAGTTTGTTCATGTGCAATAATTAAGCACCAATTACCAAATTTTATGTATTAATAATTCAAGGGCGGCTTTTTATATTCCCTCGAAAATGTTTTCTTTTTCGCTCCTTAGAAAAACATACTCTCTTTAACAACAATAACTTGTACCATGTGCGATGCGCGAAAATTACGTTGTGGTTAAAAAAAATTGACTTCGTACTCGAAAATATTTACTTATCATTTGTCGGAATTTGAAATATTGAAAGTAAATATCCTCGAATTTCATTTTGAAATAATACAAATATTTACATTCACTTTCTTTTTGGCTACTTTGCAATCACATTTTTAAAACCATATATCACCAATTTGCGAAATTCATTTATTGGAATCAACAATTATTATACATCTCAACATATATTCCCTCCATTTTTTTTATAAGTCTTTTTAACCTTTTGCCTTTGTTTTTTTTTTATAAGTCCTTTTCACATTTCTATGTAAAAATTTCAATTTCCAACTCATTATTTTTCAATTCTTCTCTTGTTTTCATTATCTTCATTTATCACAGTTAATGTTTATCTCTTTTTCCAAAATAATTTCATCTATTTTTACATGAAAAATGTGATTTACGAGAAAAAAAATGATAATAAAAGAATAATCATTAAGTTTTCTTAATTCCCGTGTTTTGAGCTAAAAATGACTTATAAAAAAAAAAACGGAGGGAGTATCAACAATTATTGGAATTTGAAATATTGAAAGTAAATATCCTCGAATTGTTGTGCTTCCTTGGGGATTCTATGGAGTTATGAAGAATGATTTCAATGAATCTCAACTTATGAATTAGAAATCAACAATTATTATACATCTTTATATATTGTCGATAATTTATTTATTTTTAAATTAAAAAAAAATTATAACTCCATTGTGTTGCACAATATCCATGACTATTTTTTTCTACTTAAAAAGATTTTTAATTCAAACATATAACATTTACAATATTTAGAATATGAAAACAGTAATCCCTTGGTCCATTTCAATTGTCTTGCTTTTTTAATCGGGTCAATCCGCATTAATTATTTTGTTTCCTAAAATGGAAAAAAACTAACTTCAAGTTTCAATGCGGATCCCATACTTTTCACTTTTAACACTGCGCCTACAATTTTGTGTCAAAATGAAACACGACGATTGAAGTGGGACGTAGGGAGTAAGGTGATAATTGTGAAATCCACATTATTTGGAAGAAAAAAAAAACACCCTTATATCTAGGATTGTATGAACCTGTATATATCTTATCATGATTTGGTATTAATTTTTTTATATGATTTTTTTAACATGTAATGATTTTATTTTAAGGAGACACGTCTACAAATTTAGAGAGCTCATTATCACGAAATTTTTCTAAAACAATTGTCAATGCTCTTTGCAAATATGATCGTAATACATACCCCGAATAAAAAAGAAGAAAAAACAAAGTAGATGATCGAAAATAAAAACGAAGTGTAACTTATAAGTTCGTATGGGAAATACCATCCAAATTTAAAATTCAAAATTTAAGCTGCACCCAATAAATCGATGGAATTAGCCTGCATTAATGATTACTTTTGCAATTACCAAGCTCAAAGGGGAAATTGAAAAGGTTAAAAGAAAAAAATTAGTATTTAATAAAATAATGAAGTAGGAGTAGTAGTTTAAGCGAGAAAAGTTTTGGGCCAGATGTTTCTACTTTTATAAATATAATAAATTAGTCTGATGGTTTTGAATTCTAAATTGAGCCTTTGAATAGATGCAATGTTGGAAAGTGTGTGTCTTGTGTAGAAACCACACCCTTTGAAGTTGATGGCATATCATGGGCTATTGTGTTTGATCAAATGATGTGGAATTCGAAGATGGCTTGTATGCAATATCACTAACTCATGCTTGAATGAGAATGTGTAATATATGGAAGAATTAAAATTGGAATTGTCCCTAGCTTCTTAGAATAAGATTCAACTAGAGGCTATGTATTTTGTATGTTTTCTTTCCTTCTATGCCCTGATAAATTCTTCTTCTTTTTTTAACCAACTTTGTACACTCAAGTTTGAGTTATTTCCCTTTAATTACATTAAAAAAAGACTTTAGATTCTGAGCCTTATTTACTTGTTTTATAAACCATTTCAATCTTAATTTAAATTTGTAAAGTAGGCACCATATTTAAAACAATTGGTGACAAAAGGTCAATGGCATTCCTAGTCTAACTAATGTGTCCACGGGTAAAGTATATGTAGTATAATTATGAAAAGATATTGTTAATATATACTCCCTCCGTCCCATGGCCTTAGATAAAAGGTGTGTTTGTGTGTTAAATTATTTCCTTTTTAGAAATTGAGACTAATAAATACGACAAACAAAAAAGGAATGTGAGACTAATGCCATGGGACAAAGGGAGTATGGAGAAATAAATTTTAAAATTATATTCTTAACACTTCTTCCCACTTTCCAAGTCCAAGCCCAAGTCTATTTTTTTTTTTTTTTTCCTTCCGTCGGTACAAGATTTTATGCGTAAATATTAAAAGTGAAACAAAACTATTGAAGTGAGACCCAAAATAACATATATTTGAAATGGGACAGAAGGAAATTGACGAAGTCAACCACGGCTAAACTAATTATCCTCCCTTCGTTCCTCAAAGTTCTTTATAGAATTGACCGGCACAAATTTTATAAATAATGTAATTGACTTACATTGTGTATTAATATTGATGATCAGGTCTCGCCACTTTAGTGTAGTATAGTGGGTATATAAATTAAATATGTGATGAGAATATAATAGATATTCTCATAGTGGGGCCATAATAGAAGGCTAAAAATTTTGGGGGAACGTCCCTAGATGGAAAAATATGAAGAGTTTTCGATTCAGAGGAAGTATATTCCATCTTCCTCATTTTCATTTAACTCATTCTATTATCTTATAATTCGCGTATATATTCATCAAAAGAGCAAATAAAATCAGATAAGAATGTGAATGGGTGTCTGATATTGACCAAACTTAGAGTATGTTTTGTCCTAAACATTTACACCACCAAACTCTCTATAGCTATCACTCGCCGTCGTCTATATGATTGGCCGTTTAAATTAGAATTATGTCGCTACTCATATACATAAGATATTTGACATCATATATGATTGTGGAATGTTATTACAATTCATGACCCAATATCTACTCATGTATATCTACACTGCAAATAGTACAATTCTTAATCTAATATCTACTCATGTATATTTACACCGCACATAGGTGAAAAAGTTATTCTACATATCACATTGGTAGTGAGCATTGAACTCGAAATCTCCTAAAGATGGAGTCGGAAAATACCACAACGGGAGCCACACCAAGATCCATACAGAGAAGAATGCCTTTTAGGATAGCTGAAAGCTCCCCTAATAGAACAGTTTCGGCTCTTGCGAGAGACATTTCCATCGCAGCGACCAGTTCTCAACAATGGTTCCATAGCACAACACCAATCCCCATAATGTTAAGCTCGGTTCTAAAGGAGGCATCAACATCTAGACGGAATCGACCACGCGGCGGCACTCGCCATTTCATCTCACCAACCTTCGGAAATATACCATTTGAGATTTTGAGTTTAAGGTGGGCCCTTTTGAACTCTTCTAGGTGAAGCACACTATGGTCAAGAATGTCACTGCCAATGGTGGTCTGCTTATTGTGTTTGATTTTACACAGTTCATTTCAAACTTCCCAAAGCAGCATAAACCATAACTCTACTTTCTGCCTCCCCATATTGATCTAAATTGTATTAAAAATCTTGTCCATGGGCATGTTTTGGGATTTTTGGATAGTCTCCCAGAAAATCGATTGCTCCCAAATGCCTCGAACTACTTCACAGAACAATATGCAATGAGTAAGCGTACCTGATTTACGCTTGCACCAAGAGCAGAAGCCAAGCACCGGAATATGCCTTCTTTTCAGCAAAATGTCCACTGGGATAAAACCACGCAGCACCCTCCAAGCGAAGGCCTTGATTTTTGGTGGGATTTTAAGCTTCCAAATATTCTTAAAATTGTCGAGGATGGGAGGAGAAGAACAATGGTTATGAGGCTCGTAGTACTCCAACGCAGCTAGGTAGCCTGATTTAACACAGTACATACCATCCTCGGTAAATTTCCAGTACCGTCGATCTTCGAACTCTGGGCCTCGGAGGTTAATATAGAGAATAACGTTGGCCTTACGGGTATAAACTGAGCATTTACAAGATCTTCATCCCAAGTTGAATAATTATTTAAGAGTGCAACCACTCTCAAATCATCGCAGCCACTCTCAAATCATTGCAGCTATCAAATTTAGAAATCAATTTTCCAGAATTAAAAGAGGGAACCCAGGCGTCTTTGAAAACTATATTGAATTTCCATTCCCGACCTTCAAGCATAGACCTTCACGAGTTTGCGTCCCTAGCATAATGAATGCCAAGTAAAGGAGGAGTTACATGTAACCTTCACGTCCATAACATCGACTTATCGAAAATATCTTGCCTTAAGAATGCGGGCTACCAACGAATTTGGGTGAAGTATGATTCTCCAAATTTGCTTAGCGAGCAGGGCTTGATTGAAGGCCTCCAACTTTTTGAAGCCCATTCCACCCATACTTTTAGGTCGACATAAATCATCCCAGTTAGCCCAGAGAATTTTTTGTTCCGAATCAAGATCACCCCACTAAAATTTTTGACAAAGTTTTCCAATATCCAAGCATAAGCCCATCGGAATGCGAAAACACGACATGGCATAAATAGGAATTTCCTACAAAATAGATTTAATAAGTACCTCTCTTCCCCTAATGGGGAAAAGTTTGCTTTTCCAGCTTAGAACACTCCGACCAACTTTCTCTCTCAGAAAGTCAAATTGTAGACGTTTCTTGCATGCAGAGAAGGTAGGGAGACCTAGGTAAAAAGAATGCTCCTGTACCTGTTTGAAGCCAAGCTCATTTGTAACAGAGTCAATCATTTGCGTATTTGCACAGGGGCTGAAGATAGCTGCAGATTTATCGAAATTGATAAGTTGCCCTGAAGCCTTCGTGTATAAGTTAAGCGCCCTCTGGATGTTCCGCACTCCGTGATCTTCGATTTTAAAAGGAAGGAGGCTATCATCCGTGATCTTCGATTTTAAAAGGAAGGAGGCTATCATCTGCAAAGAAGAGGTATGAAAGGGAAGGTGTACTCTGGGCAATGCGGATTCCTATGAATAAGCGTTGGTTCTCGAAATCGGTCAAAACAGAGGAAAGGCCTTGGGCACACAACACAAACAGGAAATGGGATAAAGGATCTCCCTGCCTTAATCCCCGGGACGGCCTCACACCATCATAGACTTTCTTGTTGATCACGAAGGAGAACTTCACAATAGTGACACAATTTATAATTAGCTCCATGAGATTGACTGGGAATTTCATAGCTTTCAGAATGGCTCGGAGATAATCCCATTCACTCGATCATATACTTTGCTCATGTCCCGCTTGGCTATAGTGTAGCCCGATTTACCTTTCTTTTGTTGTCGGAGCCAGTGTAAGCATTCATAGCCCACAATAATATTATCTGAAACTAGTCGACCTTTGATAAACGCACTCTACATCGGATCCACCAGTTTTTCCAAGACTGTTTTAAGGCGATTGACGATTGTTTTCAAAACAATCTTGTAGGTGGTGTTGCAAAGACTTATGGGCCTGAAATCTTTCATGTGATGAAGCTTCTTGATTTTAGGCACGAGAACGATATTAGTATCGTTCCAACTTTCGATTCCTCCTCTGCTATTCAGAATTTCGAGAGCCTCGGCTGTCACCACATTGCCAGTGGCAGGCCAAAAATTTTGAAAGAAGAGGGGCGGAAATCCATCAGGACCGGGTGCTTTTGTCGGGTACATTTGGAAGATCGATTGTTTGACTTCTTCCACCGTGAAAGGGCGAGAGAGAAGATCATAAACATCTTCTGGTAATTTAGGGATAGTATGCTGCATAACTTCTTCAATCTCAGCGTGTGTTGGGTTGGAGGATTTAAATAAATTATCAAATAAGAGATCACGATCCCAATAATATCCTTTTCATCTTTCTGCCACATTCCTCTGTCGTCAAAAGGCCCTTGATAGAGTTCTTGCGTTGCCATTCCGAAGCATGCATATGAAAATAAGAGGTGTTCCTATTCCCAAGCCCAAGCCAGTTAGTTCTAGACCGTTGTTTCCAATGAACCTCCTCTAGCTCAAGTACTTTCTCAATCTCACGAGTAAGTTTCTCTATTTCTTCTTGACTTGCTCTGGTAGGTTCCCGTTTCAGCCACTTCACCATTTCGTTTCTTAAATGTTTCAATCTTTTGCCCAAACCATTGAATCGGGTCCCTGCCCAACTAGAAAGAAATATCCTGCTTCTCTCAAGTTTGCATGGAAGGGAGCTTGAATCCGGAGAATCGAACCAGTTCAAGAGAAAATCATTCACAAATGTGTCCTCCATAAACCACTTCTGCTCAAAATGAAAGCGTTTCTTACCTTCAGAATTAGAGCCATAGTAATCCAGAGTCTTCAATTCAGAGTGCATGAATAACTCCATCCATTGAGAGTTCATAAGAAAACAATCTAATCTTGCCCGGATCTCACACTCGCCTCTTTGCTTGTTGCTCCACGTGAATACGGCTTGATCTTCGAAGATATCAAGTGGACCGCAGTCCATTGTAACTTGTCTAAATGCTTCAATTTGTCTCAAGTTTCGACTTCTTTCTGCCCCCGGTTTTCTCTCTGAGACGAAGGATCTCGTTGAAGTCACCTCCACCAGCCATGCTCCTTGTCTAAAATCTGCTTCATCATAAAGCCTGCGAAGCAAGTCCCAAGAGTTAGATCTAAGATTATAGTCTGGATTACCATAAAAGCCTGTGAATCGCCACATAAATTCCTCCAGCATCACCCCACAATCAATGTGTCTTGAGGAGTAAGATCGGATGGTCACTTGGGCCGGGTCTTTCTAGAGAAGTATGAGCCCCCCGCTTTTTCCCTTTCCCATCAACCACTAGCATACATGTATAGCCATAGAAAGATCGCCACCATGAACAATATACAGAACGAACTTTGGTTTCACAAATAAATACAAGTGCTGGGGAGAAATCAGGCCCGGCCCTGGGCCTAGGCGAGGGGTGCGCCCGCCTAGGGCCCAGGCTGGTAGAGGGCCCATTTTTTTTATAACACCATTGCTGATTTGTAGTATATTTTATGATTTTTTTTGGGCCCAACTGAAAAGGGTCCATTTTCTCAAACAAATTTATTCATTGTCCCTTTTGTTTTCTTTCCTACTCTTGCCTTTATGCCACGCCTTTTAGGCTCTCTCTCTCTCTACGTGTGTTTTCAAAATTACTTTTCATTTTCGTTTTATTGTATCCATCATATATTATATTAGTATTAATTTTTATAATTTCTCCACTCCCTACTTGATTTTTCGTGGGAGTTTTTTTTTATTACACCAATATCAAATGGTTTACATAAGTTTTATTTTTCCTTTTCTTGTATGAAAAATAGAACCTCTTTGTTTTATTCTCCCTTTTTATTTTATACGTATTTTTTATACTTCTTTACTCTCGATTCATTAATTTCATTTTCCTTATTCAGCCATCATATTTAAAATCTTCTTACCTAAATAGAAAATAAATTAACATAAAACCACACTCTTTAAAACCCTTGTGCTTCCCTTAATGATTATGATACTACTTTTGTTAATAATGTCAAGGGACAAAAGCATTAGTATACACATGCATACATATATGTGTACATGTATTGTGTTGCATTTCATGTACAAATGTTTTATGTTATTTGTATTTTAAATATATTGGGAACGAAAAAAAAGTTCCTTTGTTTTAGAGTTTGAAATTTAAAATTTTATAAGGGCCCCAAAATTTTAATTTTGCCTAGGGCCCCGAAAATGTCAGGACCGGGGCTGGGAGAAATCGGCAAGAAGCCGACGCAACTCTTGGAATCCTCGTGGGTTCCCCAACCCACGTGCATTCCAAACTAGGAAATTCATGGAGATTGGCGGGGCTGTTCAACAGCCTCCGCCGCTGGTAGGGAAAACATGTTAGTAGCCGTGGTTGAGTCCATTTGTGTAATCATCCTCTGTTCTTCCATGCTCTTACAATATTTTGTGATCATAAGCTCATCAGGCTCCGATGTTGCTTTCCTTATCATTTGGCGCGTGTGTATCCGAAGGCTGAGGGTCAGGAGGCCCATGCTCATTGTCCGAAACATTCCTTGCTAGTCTCTTCCAACCTCTTTCTAGGGGGTTTTTTCGTAGCTTGGGAGGACTCCGGGTGGAGTCTGGTATGCCATGAGGTCCAGGTTCGATGATCATGATGTCAGAGTTTTGGGCAGCCACCGCTTTGGAGTTCCTCTTTTCCGATAGGTCATCTCTTATTGTCCTTTCCTCAACTGAGCCCGCCGTTTGTTGTACTTGTACTGTCGAGGTAGTTCCATGAGCATTAGAAGATGTCCCGTCCAAATTCTCTTTGTCCGAAGGCATACTAGAATGATCTTGTCCCTCAATATTGTTACCATCTTTGATTTGTTTTCTTCTAGTATACATCGTGTGTCCCGCTTTAAGCCACACTCCAAATTTAAGATTCTTCTTATCAGCACTAGCATCATCACAAGCACGGATAGTGTGGGTTATGTGACCACACGCAAAGCAGAGGTCAGGTAACCTCTCATATCGAAGCAGGATGAGAGTAGTGTCCGAGTTCTGTGAGAGATTTAGAGGTATACATCTTCTGAGTGGCAGGTCCACAGATCTTCTAACTCTTACTCTGGAATACATACCCAAACAATTTCCCCCTTCTCCCATATCTACCTCCTCAACTATACCAAGTTTTTCACCCACTCTACGGATGATTGTGGGATCCATACAAGATACAGGTAGATTATGCAATTGAATCCAGATGGAGAAATCGTCAAAACGCACCTCAGATGGTGTGTGCAGACCCTTTGGCTCCTTAAATATCATTAGGCTCTAGAAAAAGTGCCACGGGCCATGGAGGAGGGTGTGCTTACGGTCAGACTACGAAGAGAAAGCAAAGAGGAACAGGTTGTCTTCGACAATCTCCACGTCAATATTATTTTGAATCTGCAGGATGCGCGGGAGGTTGGTGCGTAGGGCCTCACGATTAGTAACTCTCGAGGCAAATATTCTACCGACGAGGCAGCGAGACGCTCGTTCGTATGTAAGGGCCACCAGATCTGGAGTCAAAGAAATACCATCTTTTTTGGCATCTGTAGGCAACTTCAATTCCTCCACGAGTTTGGCAACTTCAAGTGGGCCCATCTCCACTAGAAAACTACTCTCATTAACAAGGAAAGCGTCGCATTCGAAGGAGATTCGCTGGAAGACGACTCACAGAAACACCCGGCGGCTAGGTTTCCGGAGGAGAGTTTTAATTCAAATTTAAAATCTTACTTTAGAGTAATGCTTAAATGTTGACAATGGGTTGTCATATAATAATTGTTGGTTCTATTTACGAGAATGATAAATTCTCTTCACGAATAAACAATGTTAATCTTAGTGGCAATATTTGTAATTTCAATAAGCAAAAACTCAACTAGGACATCAATAAAAAATCATTCAATAATTTCATACTCAATACTCAAAGATCTCTAGATTTCAAGAGATGTTCCAAACCATTGGAAGCTATACTTTTTACTAACAAGCAACAACAACTGAATTATACAACCATGAAGAAAAAGCCACCACTAAAGAAGGCAGCTACAAGTTGTCAAGAAACAAAAAGAATGGATCATTTGTGAATCAAACATCCCTCAATTTCAAATGCACATTGTGATTACAATACCATACCTAACATTAGCATCATCTAGCTCGACGGAGTCAATTCATCTGCATCAAAGATCGTAGACAATAAACGAGGAACAGACGACAGAAGAAACAAGTACTCTATCACCACTGACAAAATGAAACTAGAGAGAAGATAGTTTAAGCCACCATTACAAATCAAAGATCCCACAATTTCAAGTGCATAACAAATCAAAGCCCTTAAGTGAAGCATACCAAGCTGTTCCTATGGAGTATACTTCTGTACATACAAGATTGACCCGTTATGTGGATGGAGTCGATTTCATGTTTATCGAGATTGTAGACAATGCAACACTCGTACTCCGGACCACATAAAAAGGCTAGCAGATCCGGGTATCTAACCCAATCAAGTGGCTTAGGGAGTTGACGATAGCACTCTTCCACTCTTCCCTTTTGAGCTCCCAAGTCAATCTTATTCGACAACTTTTTACATCTTCTCCTATCATCTCCCAAACTTCCCAACACCAATCTCCACAAAGAATTAACGCAGTTATGCACCTCCTCATCGACCCAATGTAATAATACTGACATTTTTCTTCACCTAGATAGTTTCGAGGGTGGCTATACCTACATTCTGTACCTTAACATTCTAGAGGAGGAAGATGAGCTCGAGCCTCGAGCCTCTGTAAAACATTCACCCTTTCGATGTCCGGAAACTCAGGAAAATTGAATTCACAGTTCGTAAGAGGATTATAAATTTACCCTCAACAACAAACCATTATAACCAGCTATGGTAAGGGTTTGGGTTTCGAAAGTTGAAATAGATACCTCAGTCCTACCTCCTTGATCTGCGCTCAGAAACTCTGCTGGAGCACGATCTAAGTATTCGACGAAAAGGATCCCATGAGTAGAGTGGCGAAGGTAGGCGGAGGTGAAGGTGTCGCCATGGATTGTACGTAACCACCTCGAACTCACGAACTTCATTCTCTGGTAAAGATCTACAGCTGGAACGCGCGCTAGGATTTGAAACAGCAAATCGTCGGGTAAGCAATCGATGTTTGTGGCATTCCCCATTTCGTACATTGGAGGCTGAGTTCTAGGGTTTTTCTGTTGAATGAAATTTCTCAAGATCGAATACCTGAAAGCTGAACATGAATGCTAATGTAATGTAGGAAGGACATATGATCAATTTACCGATCTGATTCCTTCTTCTTCTTCTTTAGCAGTGGCCATGGCTGAAGCTGAACGGATGGATTTGGATTTTGTTTCGGCGTGCGTTGGCGGTGTCGAATTGCTACCCCATTTTAGTTTTATTTTATTTATTTAATTTTTGAAGTAGATTTATTTATTTTAAGAATTATGTTTCCCGCCAAACCTCACCTTGATTCGTACTCACAATTATTAAGAAAATAATGATAATAAATAAATGTTCTCTATTCCACTTCAATTGTACAGTAGTTCAATTGTCAAGTTTTCTGGGTACTGAAGTTTAGGTCCAATGTTAAAACTGAAAAATAAATAATTGATTCACATTAAAATATAATTAATTCTTTCCATTTTAAGAAAATCACGATTCATGTGTAACGATCCGATTTAAAAACAACACAATTGAAATGAGACAAATAATATTTTATACTCCATAACCTTTAAATACATAGTGTTTTATGTATACCTATTTTTCAATTAAAAGATAAGGATAAGATACCCTTAATAAATAATGTATAAAAATATCAGTAGGCTAGTATAAAACTTAGACTTTTATCTTTTTTTTTTCTTCTTTCTTTTTTTTTTTGGATATTTTTTACTTTTAAAGCTTAAAGGACGTGGGAGTGTATCAGATATTTGGGCATTATAGTCTTGGACCCTAAAAGATTATAAGTATCATATAATGCAAGAAGTTGTTAGAAAATAAATACGGAGTATATATTATCTTCTTTTATGTCGAATATATAATGGATGTGTTGCATGTCCACACTTAAATGGTTGCAAAGTTCAAAGATGAGGGCGTACGACCGTTACCAATATGAAAACAGTCACTACTAAACATTACTAGGGTTAACTGATTATGTAAAGATGAAACATCCAAATTATAGAAGATTAGAAAATTGAAAAAAGATCAACTTTAGCTACGAGTGGTATTTATTGATGATGATTAGATGAAGACTAACTCCGTGCTGCTTTATGATAATATACTCTATAAAAGAAGACTTGATTGCTGCATATGATTAAAATAATCATACCTCCATACGTAACACTCATTCTCTACTCAAAAACGTCCCAAAACAAGACCTTGCATAACATCTCTCTCTAGCAAGGATGGCTGGGAAGCCGAAACCACCTCTCAACCACGGCATGGTCAGCTTCTCTTTCTTCTTCTTCTTCTTCTTCTTCTTCTCCTCCTCTTCTTCTTCGGTCTTCTTGTTCTTGCCCTTTTACCTACTGCAATTTATGCCTTTCGCTCTAGAAATTCCTGAAAAGTTTTTTTTTTTTTTTTTTTTTTTTTTTTTTTAAGATCAGGCAAGATCTAGGTGAGATTTGAACAATAACCTATTAATCACAGGTCAATCCCTCAATCACTAGGCCATGCACCACCCCTAAGGGGCAAATTCATGAAAAGAATGACGGTGGTTTTTAGCGTTTACTAGAATTTTACAAGCGCGATGCGCGACAATTATTGTGATTTAAAATTTTCATTTTAATTATAATTTTTAAAAAAAAAATTATAAAAAAAAAATTTATGTTGTGTTTGAAAATTGAAATTTGTTAAATGATTGCTTTTTAAAAGACAAAAATACAATTATATCATGAGCACGGTCTAAAATTTAGCTTGACTACTTTTTAAAAATTTTATTAGAGTGATGCTATTTGGCCATAATGTGGCCGGCCACATTATGACCAAATAGCATTATGAAAAATATCGTTGTGTGGCCGGCCACATTATGGCCAAATAGCATTATTGTTTTTATTATACTTTGTGAAATTGTAATCATAATGATAATATACATTGCCTTTCTTTTCACATATTTGTGGATTAAATTTTTTTATATGGAGATTTTATTCGTGATTATGGAAAAATAAATTTGGTTGAACAATTAAATGTTTGATACGGAGTAGTAATTACAATTCTTAACTGGTTTAAAAAGTTTCTTAGATGATAAAATACAAAGAAATATTATATCTTAAAGACACCTTTGATAGGGTGTATTTTTACCCTATTATCTAAGTGTTATATTATCGTTTTCTTGTCTTATTTTGATAGTTTAGCTCATGATTTGTATTTTTTATGTTATTTCGAGTTAGATTATGCTTTTGGGTTGTTTTGAGTGTTTTTAGGGCTTTTTATGTCGAAAAAACCCAAGACAAGACAAGAGACGACGAAACCAAGGAAGAGATGAAGTATTGATCCCAAGTTCTGACTTCTCATGATTTTTTGGAAGATTTATTCTAGAAAAGTGGAAGCATAGCATTGAAGAGGAGTTCGATAGGAGCACGTAGGCGAAAACGGAGGTCAATTCGGAGTTCGAATGAGGAAGATATGACAGAAACAAGAAAGTTGCGCAGAACCCTCTCGACCCTCTCGACCACCCTCTCGATCGAGAGAGGTGTCGAGGTGGCTCCTGTTTTCCAGACGGGATTTTTCCTAAAAGGCGATTTTTGACTTTTTCTTGGTTTCCTTGTACAATTAGGTATTGGATGTAAACTTTTCCCCTATAAATACCTCTAAATCTATCATTGTAAGGAACCAACAATAATCTCTCTACTCTCCACCATACTTTTAGATTAGTTTTTCTTAGATCTAGATTTTTTAAATATGAAGACAATTGAAGATTGAAGATTCATCAAGATTCAAAAGTTTTTCTATCCCTTGTTCTTTTACTTTATGCTTTTAATTATGTTTATTCTTCCTTCTACCTTTCTTTTAATTATGTCTAGCTAAATTCCTTAGTTGATTTTAGGGATTGAATGCCTAATTGAATTTATGTGATTGTTTTTGTTTACAATTAGCCTTTCAATCTCGATGCATGTTTCATGGTGCTTATTCTCATGCATGATTAATTGGCCACTAATTATGTATGCATAGTTATGTGTTTATGCCTTAATAGGATAATTGCATAATAGATCTCATGAATACATGGTATGGTGATTTGATTATCTTAGTCGAAGTTGAATTATCATATTTTTGCATATAGTCGATTTAGGTGTCATAGTTGAACCTAGTTGATTATATTATTGATACTTGTTCTATTTTGCACTTGATTTGATATCTATGAGTCAAAGAGGATATTAGGATCTTATTAGGTGACGACTTGCATTGCCTTAATCGGAGTGTTAGGTTATTTTCGTATATCACATCTAGATTGGATTAAATTGGTTAATTGTACTTGCTTGCATATATTTGATTAGGTAGGCTTCCCTAGAATCAACATTTTTCCTTAATTGAATTTTTACCTTATTTGTTTAATTGCTTGCTTGCTAAGTTATTTTATTTAGTTAGTTATTTGCCTTGTTTATTTCTTTATTTGGTTAATTGAGTTCTTTATTTATTTGCTTGCTTATAAATACCACATTCATAATTTCTTTTTTACCTAGACATCAGTTTAATTCTAGAGTAGAGGTACTTTGTGTGATTTCGATATATCAATCCCTGTGGATACGATACTCGTACTTTCTTATACTATACCTATTTTGTGTGGTAGAAAATAGTGCGATCAAATTTTGGCGCCGTTGCCGGGGATTGATTAGATTTCACATAGATATTTTGAAATAGGATTAATAGGTGATTTAGGCGTTTATTTTTCTGTTTTTGTTTATTAATCTAACCGTTTCCTTTCTTTGTCGAGGACTAAATTCTTATGGCGGATTCGGTAGCGAAAAAGACTCTCAACGATCGGTTCAAGCCGGTTGTTGATCAATTCCAGAATGGAGGATGGGGGACTGTTGAGGCTACCGAGTACGAGATCAAGGCTTCCCTCATCAACATGGTGCAAGCAAATCAATATGGAGGCACACCGATGGAGGATCCTAATGCTCAATTGAAGCAATTTCTCAACATCTGTGCCACCTCAAGGCAAATGGAGTACCTGCAGACTACGTCAAGCTTAGTCTCTTCGAGTGGTCTCTCAAGGATGATGCTAGAGAGTGGCTTGAGGATATCGAGAATCGAGCCGAGATAAAGACATGGAGCGAGTTGTGCAAACTGTTCTTAAATAAGTTCTTTCCACCTTCAAGGGCTCAGAGGCTTCTAAACGAGATCAAAAAATTCCAACAATTTGAAGATGAGTACCTTTACGAAGCATGGGGGAGATTCAGAAAGATGCTTCGTGTATGCCCTAATCATGGTCTTGACAAGGGGGAACAAATCTTTTGCTTCCATCAAGGATTGAACAAGCAATGCAAGAAGGAGCTCGATTATGCATCTAAAGGAGGATTCTTAAATAACGATGTAGAGATGGCCTGGGAGATCATCGAGCTCAACGTCAAAACAAGTTATGAGGAGGCTACCGATAGAAGAGTTGGAAGAAGGAAGGTTGCCGCCATTGGATCCGAAGCTTATGATGATTTGATGGAGAAATACACCAAGACGGCAACGGTGTTGGATGCTTTCAAGAAGACTTATGATCCCAACAATCAACGCCATCCAAACATATCCCCTGGCTTCCATGAGGAGAATAGAGTTGTCCAAGAGCCGAAGAAGGAACCTTCATTGGAGGAGTTGATAAAGAATCTCATATCAACGACGACAAATAAAATCGGAGCCTTGGAGTCTAGTGTTTCTAATATCGAGAATGGAGTCACAAATTTGACCAAGCACATGAATATATTGGATGCTCGAGTTGGTCAAGTAGCCAATGCTCAAGGAGGAGTCCATAAGCCCAACCATCAAGTTCATGCTATCGAGCTTCGGAGCGGCACTCGGTACACAAATTCATCTTTGGAAGCTGAACATAGTGGAGAAAGAAGGCACAAGGATTTGGAGTTCGAGGAGACGAGAAGACGAAGTCCGAATCGAGGACCTCTCGATACCTCTCTCGATCGAAAGGTCGATCGAGAGGTCAAAAATGGAGTCCAGAAGGGTCCTCTCGACACCCCTATCGATCAAGAAGGGGGTCGAGAGGTCAAAGCTCGAGGTCAGAAGGTACCTCTCGACACCTCTCTCGATCGAGAGGGTGATCGAGAGGGTGCACACCGCCCCAATTTCCGACTTATGTTCCGAAGGCTCCTTTCCCTCAACGCTTAGCCAAGACGAAGCAAGACGAGAAGTATCAACGATTTTTGGAGATGCTTCAAAAGGTCAACATCAACATCCTTCTTCTCGATGCTCTTCGAGACATGCCCAATCACATGAAGTTCATCAAGGATGCAGTCTCGGGAAAGAAAAAGTGGGGCAAGTTTGAGACGATCAACCTAACGGAGGAGTGTAGCGCGGTGATTCAAAAGAAGCTACCTTTGAAGCAAAAGGATCCCGGAAGGTTCACACTAGCATGCAAGATTGGTGATCACGTCTTCCAAAATGTCCTTTGTGATCTTGGTGCTAGCATCAATTTGATGCCCCTCTCAATCTTCAACCGGCTCAAGATTGGAAAGATGAAGCCGACTACTATCTCCCTTCTCATGGCGGATCGATCAGTTTCTTATCCAAGGGGGATAGTTGAGGATGTGCTCGTGCAAGTTCAGAATCTTGTGTTCCCATCTGATTTTGTAGTATTGGATATGCCCGAGGATGAGAATCAACCATTGATCTTGGGACGGCCATTCTTAGCTACGGGGAGAGCTTTGATCGATATTCAAGATGGAGATTTGACATTTAGAGTCAATGGAGAGGAATTGAAGATTTCCATCTATGAAGCAATGAAGAGACCCGATGATCATCGAGATGATGTTGCCGTTCAAGTCTTGGAACCACCTATACCGCCGGCACCGGATGAAGTTTGCGAGGAGCTTCTCAAGTTCTTAAATAAGTTGGAAGCCATTCTACCATTGAAGTTAGCCGAATTCAAGAGGTCAATCGATGGAGCCACGAAGAAACTTGATGATGGGGGAGAGACGAACTTTCATTTTGATCCACCTTGATAAGAGGTATCGTCGGGCTAAAGACGTAACGTAGCACTTGTTGGGAGGTAACCCAACTCTATCTTTAATTTTCAGTTTTTGTTTTATTTATTTTTGTTTTTGTTATTCTTTGAGTCTTATCTTTTATTAAGCTTTTTAGCCATGAATTTTCGAAGCTTGTGAGTTGTAGATTTTCTCGACGAGGTTTCGGCTAGAAGAGAAGATCGATAGTAAGCTAGCTTCGGTGAAATGTACGCTCGTTAACTTAACCACTCCTTCTTCTTAAACTTATTCCTTTATCATGATTCGAAATAAGTTTGGGGGAGGGGGAAGTGTTGCTTCGTTTACTCGTTTACATGAGTTCTTGGATTGTAGCTTAATTTTAGGATATTTCATTAGTAGTTTTTATTTTTATTTTTTGAGTCTTAGGTTTAAGTTGAGTCAAGTAAGCATGTGATGATAGTGTTGTGAATTTGGCCGATGATAATATTTTTATTGATTTTTGGAGAAATTCATGATCTTTATTATGCATGGAACCTTGGCGAAGCGACGCGATTTATTGGATGAATTTGAATTGTGCTATGATATCGGGAACTAGTTAGTTTGAACCCGTGAGATTTGAGCTATTTGTGCATGTTTATGCCTATTTCTTTGATTGAGTGATCATGTATGCTTCGTTGTTTCTAGAATTTGCCCTATTTCTCCATCAAGACCTTAGTATATTTATGAATAAGGAGATGATCTTAGGCCATCTTTCTTTAGCCACATGATTCCTATACACTAACCTTGTTCATAATCTTTTGTTTACCCCCTTTGAGCCTTTATTAGCCGTTCTTTGTAAAACCGGATGATAGGAGGTTTGGATGGTTATGGGTATCTTTTGGTAGTTAGTTGTATGGAAGGAGTTGAAAAGGATATTTTGTTGTGGTGTAGAGGGAGAAAGAAAAGAATTTTAGATGCTTGATTTAAGTAGTTGACTATCCCTATAAGCTTAGAAAAAATTTGTGAAAAGAAAAGAGAATTAGAGCTCTTGATTATCATTGAAAATATGAGAAGGAAAAAAAAAAAAAAAAAAAAAAAAAAAAAAAAAAAGAGAGATATATGTAAGCATAAGGGGATAGTTAGCTTTGAGTTGTACTATTATTTTAGCATCTTTGAGTTTGTAATTGGTGTGTTGGATGGTAGAAGATGGAGATAAAAATTCATACTTTGTTTGGTGTTGAAAAAGAGGTTGATGATTTAGAGCATTTTGAGTCACTTAGCCTATACATTCCCTACCTAACCAATGTCCCTACATTACAAGCTTTTATAAAGACTTTTTTTATTCTAGTTTGTAGATATTACATTAGGTGGAGATGTTGAGAAAAAGGGCAAGCATATGGTAAACATGTTGCATTGCATTGATATCGAGTGAACCCTATGATGTGCATTATTATATACATCTTTTCATTGAGAGAGTTGAGTGTTCACTTACATATATACAATTTCACATGTTTGAGAGTGTTCTTTGATTGATTGGCATATTTTGGATTTGTTGAATAGGTTGTGTTATTGATGCTAAGGTTGTGTGCATAGTTTTGATAATGATGATGGGAATTGTTTTTGAAAAACTTTGAGGCCTATGTAATTCACAATGCTTGAGTCTATTGTTTATTTTGTTTTTGTTATTGTTCGAGACGAACAATGTTTAAGTTTGGGGGATTTTGATAGGGTGTATTTTTTCCCTGTTATCTAAGTGTTATATTATCGTTTTCTTGTCTAATTTTGATAGTTTAGCTCATGATTTGTATTGTTTACGTTATTTCGAGCTAGATTACACTTTTGGGTTGTTTTGAGTGTTTTTAGGGCTTTTTATGTCGAGAAAACCCAAGACAAGACAAGAGACAACGAAACCAAGGAAGAGATGAAGTATTGATCCCAAGTTCTGACTTCTCATGATTTTTTGGAAGATTTATTCTGGAAAAGTGGAAGCATAGCATTGAAGAGGAGTTCGATAGGAGCACGTAGGCGAAAACGGAGGTCAATTCGGAGTTCGGATGAGGAAGATATGACAGAAACAAGAAAGTTGCGCAGAACCCTCTCGACCCTCTCGACCACCCTCTCGATCGAGAGAGGTGTCGAGGTGGCTCCTGTTTTCCAGACGAGATTTTTCCTAAAAGGCGATTTTTGACTTTTTCTTGGTTTCCTTGTACAATTAGGTATTGGATGTAAACTTTTCCCCTATAAATACCTCTAAACCTATCATTGTAAGGAACCAACAATAATCTCTCTACTCTCCACCATACTTTTAGATTAGTTTTTCTTAGATCTAGATTTATTTTATGTATGAAGACAATTGAAGATTGAAGATTCATCAAGATTCAAGAGTTTTTCTATCCCTTGTTCTTTTACTTTATGTTTTTAATTATGTTTATTCTTCCTTCTACCTTTCTTTTAATTATGTCTAGCTAAATTCCTTAGTTGATTTTAGGGATTGAATGCCTAATTGAATTTATGTGATTGTTTTTGTTTACAATTAGCCTTTCAATCTCGATGCATGTTTCATGGTGCTTATTCTCATGCATGATTAATTGGCCACTAATTATATGCATAGTTATGTGTTTATGCCTTAATAGGATAATTGCATAATAGATCTCATGAATACATGGTATGGTGATTTGATTATCTTAGTCGAAGTTGAATTATCATATTTTTGCATATAGTCGATTTAGGTGTCATAGTTGAACCTAGTTGATTATATTATTGATACTTGTTCTATTTTGCACTTGATTTGATATCTATGAGTCCGAGAGGATATTAGGATCTTATTAGGTGATGACTTGCATTGCCTTAATCGGAGTGTTAGGTTATTTTCGTGTATCACATCTAGATTGGATTAAATTGGTTAATTGTACTCATTAATTGCTTGCATATATTTGATTAGGTAGGCTTCCCTAGAATCAACACTTTTCCTTAATTGAATTTTTACCTTATTTGTTTAATTGCCTACTTGCTAAGTTATTTTATTTAGTTAGTTATTTGCCTTGTTTATTTCTTTATTTGGTTAATTGAGTTCTTTATTTATTTGCCTAGCTTATAAATACCACATTCATAATTTCTTTTTTGCCTAGACATCAGTTTAATTCTAGAGTAGAGGTACTTTGTGTGATTTCGATATATCAATCCCTGTGGATACGATACTCGTACTTTCTTATACTATACCTATTTTGTGTGGTAGAAAATAGTGCGATCAACCTTCAATATTGTAGATTAATCGTAGAGAAGAATTTGTATTCTTCTCTAGAAATGTCTAACTTATTTTCAGGTGTGTTTTATGACCCCTTCTACGACCCCTATTTATAATTGATACATATCATTAAAAGATTTGACTTCTTGCCAAAGAAATTACCATTTTTAATATCTTTATTAATAAATATATTATTTAACTTGAATTTTATTAGATTCCAAATCAAATATATAAAATTAATGAAAGATTTTTATTTCGTTTTTCATAAAATTCACGTACACACATCACAACCATTTTCCTTTAGTTACCCTCGTCCAGTTAAGCGCCAATGAAGCGCAATATTCATATTAATACATTCATATAACATTAATCTAGATTTAAATGAAGATATGGTCATGTCCACAAATAAATCAGTATTATATTGACATCACAGATATAACACCTTCTTACCAACATATATTGTAAAATAACATGTTTCATAATAATTTCATTTCGATGGTTCTTTCATTTGCATTCGGCTTCATTATTTCTCTCCCTATTTTTCTACAGTGTAAGAACTCGTGTAGAAGGGCAGGGCGCAAATTACCATTACAAAGTACCACAACCTTGAAAAAATGAACATATTAAAATAATAAACAAAATCTGAAATTATGGAGGAAAATTACACAGAATTTCTAATAATATATCCTCAACGAACTATCTACGAAAACTTTATTGTTGTTTTGAAAGTGTTGCCAAGGAAAAAAGATGCCAGTTCCCTTGTCGCCAATCACACGAAGAGTCGGCCTATATCAATATTTATATACATTATTTAGTTAGAATAAATCTAAGTTGTTCATGAATAAATACTTTAACGAAGAAGATTTAATACCTCAGTTGCCGATCGACATCCGAACTGATACAATTCATGCAATAAACTTATTGCCTAAGGTGATTACCCCAGATGACGGTAGCACATTTGCCATATAAATAGGGGTCCGATCTTGTTATACCCCATAACCTATTATACATATATATATTAAGGTTAATATTCAATAGAGAATAATTCATATAGAATAATTAAAGCGTATAAATAATGAATATAGGCACAAAAATGCGTGTAGATTAGGGATGGCAACAGGGCGGGGCGGGGCAGGGTATAGCTTCCCCACCCCCATACCCGCCTTCGATTAAATCAATGCGAGTACGGGGCGGGGATTACCCGGCGGGAGAAGGATACCCATCGGGTACCCGATTACAATTTTTTTATTTAAAAAATTGATTTATTTATTTAAAAAAAATGATTTTTTTTAAAGATAATAATTATTAATTTAATGTTAAAATTAATTTATAATTAAAAAATAGTTGATTAAGTAATATAATATTCATAAATTAAATTTTTTTTAATAAAGATCACTAACAAAATATAAAATTTATTAAAAAAAAATTAATATTTAATTTATTATCAGGGCGGGTACGGGGTGGGGACCCTCAAACCCGCCCCCGCCCCAAACCCGATTCGGGTACAAGATTTCATACCCTAACCCGGCCCATTAGGGGCGGGTACCCGCGGGTAATCGGGTTTGCGGGTATAATTGTCATCCCTAGTGTAGATATGGTGTTTTAGGAAAATTCCGAACTAATTTTCAAGAGAATGATAATAGTTATATAATACTGCATGGTATTGAATTACAATACACCCAAATATACCTGATTGCCTAATTGCAATTCGCCAATTGTCTTCATATCATCCTTTTTTCTTTGGTCGAAGACGTCATGTGTGTGTAGAGACGTAATACAAAAAAGGCGCGCCATACAAATAATAAATGATTAGTTTCTTCATAAACACATGTATATATGGAGTTCGTAAAGTTGTGTCTATTGATGAACAATTGTTAATTCACTTTGAAAAGGTACGAAAAATGCTAAGTAAATTAATTCAAAGTTAGATAATAATTTAATGAAATTTACCAAATGCCCTCCAACTTAAATCAAATTACAAAAATACCTTCCGTACTTGGCTTTTATATAGTACATTAAAACCTCTATAAATTAATAACCTCGGGACTATGAAATTTTATTAATTTAGAGAGATATTAATATATCGATAAATTAATATTTTATTAATTAAAAGAGGTATTTTTTAAATTAAGCAAATTTAGTACATATGTAATGAAAATAAATAAATAAATTCATATATGTTTCATTGATTATATCATTTATCAACAAATTCACTAAAACTAATTAAATATAATTATATACAATATCAATTGATTGTATACAGTCAACTACTGTATTATATTTCTTGACACATGCATTAAGTCGTTGGAATTACTTGAATATACATGTTTATATTAGTTCGTTGCACTTTATTATAACCAATTAAATATATGCATGCATGATGAGTGAAACATATAGTATATAAATCACAAAATATAAATAAAATCATTTATAGCACTCAATCATGTCTTCTCATATAAAAAGCATTGCAAAATGTCATCTATGAATGAACAAACGCGTACAACATTATGTGAGTATAAGAGAGATCATCTTATGTGCACTCAAAAAAATTTACAAAGTAAGTTGATGAAAATTATCATTTGAAAGTTAGTTAAGGTACAAAGACCGTAATATTCTAAATTTAAGAAAAATCAAGTAACAATATGTTCATATTTTAGCAAATTACCATAATATTTATAATTGTAATATTTATGAATTATGAATTTAGAGTTTTGATGGGACCTAATATTTATAAAGGGATTTTCTAAAAAGTTATTATTTTATTATCTTATCGAATTTGATGATTTTTTACAAAGGCCCGAGTCGGGACCGGAAGATTTTATTATTTTAGAGAGGTTATTAATTTATAGAGTATTAATTTATAGAGATTTTACTGTATATAGATTGTAAGAGTAATTAACAAGAAAATGTTGAGTCCATTGCTAATTATTAAACAATAAAGCTATTTGGCCATAATGTGGTCGGCCATATAACGACATTTTTTATAATATATGTAATTTTAAAAATAGTTCTCCCTCCGTCCCACTGGGATAGGGACCTTTTTTTCGGCGCGGGAATTAAGACGAGAGTGATGATAGTAGGTTAAAGTGAAAGGTAGTGGGTTAAAGTGATGTGTCAGAATTTTATTGGGTTAGAATTTCTATTTTAGGAAAGGTCCGTATATCAGTGGGACGTCCCGAAAAGGAAAAGGTCCCTTTATCAGTAGGACAGAGGTAGTAAATGATAACTATAATTTATTACTTTAATATTTTAATTTAAAAATATTTTTTCCCCCAAAATTACATATATTTCTATTTTTTTCTAGATAAAAAGGTAACAAATTCTTTAAAATAGTAAAAATTATCAAATAATTAAAGGATTAATTTTAAAAAATACGTAAAAAATATGGGGTATCGCTTTTTGAGCTTTTTATAGTCTAAAAAAGTTTGGCATAAATATATAAATTATTTGATACTAAAAAAAAAAAAAAAAAGTTGAATTATGGCCGGCCACATTATGGCCGAATAGCACCACTCATTATTAAATTCTCTAAATGAAATAAAGTAAGCTTATGAATTTTTTAAGTGAAAATGGTCGATTACACCCCTAATATTTATTCCGAGGATCAACTAAGTCCTTAATGATATGACTAGCAGATATTTTGGTGTAAAAATGAAATATTACTTCAATTATTTTTATGGTGATTTGTGCCTTTAATAATAATAATAATAATAATAATAATAATAATAATAATAATAATTATGATGATGATGATGATGATGATGATGATGATGATGATGACGACGACGACTTCTTATGTATACATTAAAACACTTTAATGTTCTAATTGATCATCGGAATAAATATTAGAGGTGTATTTGACCATTTTCCCGAATTAAAATGCAGCGACCAACTTCGTCGGAACTCACTTTTTGGAAGCCATGGCAGTTAGTCGGACGACTCGGAGAAGTGGTTCCCAATGGCCATGAGAAGGCTAAATTTGGGAATGCAAAGGTAACACATAATATTTGCGAATGCATATATTGGACTCTAACCTTTTCTTCTTGTTAGCTTTGAAGATAAAATGGATAGTAGTAAAACATTCGATATATTTGTTCGCTCTGTCCAATAAATTTGAATCCAAACTAGGGCTGGGGAAATATACCGATAATTCGGTAAACCGTCCATACCGTACCGAAAATTTACCGAAAATACCGTAATTAAGGTATATCGAAATCTTCGGTAAGGTATCATACCGTACCGGAAGACATAGGTAAGGTAAAGGTATCAATTTTTGAATACCGGGGTATATCGTTACATACCGTTGTCGAGGTATATACCGAAAATAAGGTATATACCGGTATCGCGGTATATACCGGTATCGCGGTATATACCACTATCGCAGTATGTACCGAAAGTAGGGTATATACCTTATATTATGTATATACCTTAAATTATGGAGTGAGATTAGAAAGTTTTGTATGCTCTCATTGTGTTTTGAATTTAGATGTTTTGGATTTGAATTTGATAATATGTTTTATTTTGAAGAATTTTGGAGTTTAAATATTTGGGTGCTATTTATTGTATTATAAGTTTCTAAGAAATGAATTATACATATATTGATTGATTTATTTATAATTAATTTAAGGTATACCGTGGCATACCGGCTTAAGGTATGGTATACCGAAAATAAGGTATGGTAAAGGTATGTAATTTGCTTCATACCGAAATTAAGGTATACCGGTTTAAGGTATACCGACAAGTAAGGTAAGGTAAAGGTATGTAAAATTAGCATACCGTCACTTAAGGTAAGGTATAAGGTATGACGAAAATACGAAGGTATACCGTACCGACCCACCCCTAATCCAAACCACCTTTTAAATAAAAAATTACAATAACGTTTATAAAATATTTCATCAGTCCAAATTTATTAGCCTATTTATCTCATATTGTACCGTGGATCTTAAGACATTATTATTATTATTATTATTATTATTATTATTATTATTATTATTATTATTATTATTATTATTATTATTATTATTATTATTTTAATTATTATTATTTTTTTTTTTTTTTTTCCTGGAACGTCCCAAACCCAAGATAATACTTTCAAAAATATAAAATACGATCCTTATTATATAGTATTGCTGGTCATCATCTCACATTTTTGGCAACATATTATTGTAAAATATCAAGGTCAAAGATGTCAATTGGGCAAAACATATTTTCCCTTTCGAAAACAACACCAATGCAAAGGATATCTAAAATGGATAATAATCACACTAATACGAGGGGCAATTGAAGTATAAAGTAGATATCAAGCTCCTCTGTATTATATAAAACTGTTATTTTATGTATTTTTCACTTTTTTAACATTACTAGTATAGAGTGTGTGTTGCACACATTAAACTTGTACGAATCAATCAATGAATTAAAATTTGAATGAAAATAGACTATGACAATAATTATTGCAGACATTACATCTGCAAGTAATTACTGGATGAATCTGTTAAAAATGATGAAAATAAAATAATAAAAGCTACAGTATAGAGGTGCCCACGGTTTCGATTCCGGTTCTAACCGGAACCGAACCGCCGGTTCCGGTTCCGTCGAGGGAGGAACCGAAACCAAACCGCAAACACACGGTTACGGTTCCGGTTCCGGAACCGCCGGTTTCGGTTACGGTTCCGGTTTTAACCGGAAAAAACCGGACAATTTTTTATTTATTTTTTATTTTAAACTGTTTATTTCATAAGGCTTTGAACATTCTTTCAATTTTATAGGTGTTCCTCATGCAACTCTTCTCATAGTTTGGGATGTGTTAGATATCACATATCAAATAAATAAGAAGCTTGAAAAGTGTAATACTCTTATAAAAACAATAAGCATACCTCACAATGAAGAAATAACAAATGAGTGTTTGAGAGTAACACTTATATAATTGAAAAAAGTCCAAATTATATATATATATATATATATATATATATATAGTTATTATTTATGAAGTTTAACTAATAATGTTATATTTGTTTATAAATTATATTTAAAAAAAATAAAAATAATAGAATTTATATAAATTGGACGGTTCCAAAATTTGGAACCGCCGGTTTGGAACCGGAACCGGAACCGAACCGCCGGTTACGGTTCCAAGCCTTAGGAACCTTAACCGAACTGCCGGTTCCACCGGTTCCTTTTCCGGTTCCGAACCGCCGGTTCCGGTTCCGGTTAAAAAACCGCCGGTTCCGGTTACGGTTACGGTTTTAACCGCCGGTTCCGGTTCTTTTGAACACCTCTACTACAGTACATCAAAGCACATATTTAATTAATTAATTGATGAAATTTAGTATATTATGGAACATACCATTATGATAGAATCATAGATACATAAATATATATTGTTTTAAATTATCAGAAACAACTATTTTTCAGGAATTCAAAATTAATTGTAGTGTATATGTAAATCTAATAGTATAAAAATAGCGAGCTAAATCAATCAAGAAAGACAAAGAGAAATTATATATTCTAAAGTTGTCTAATCCGTAATACATCAATAAACCATGTACATATCAAATATGAATAATTTTATGTGTCCAAATTTTTATTTATTTTTTGGTACGAATTAAACATCGTTAAATTATTTCTATTACTTACGCTTGAATATTTTTAAGAAATAATGAAATTTGTTTGCATCATAGTATTTTAAAATTGTGACAAAATGTTTCTATTTTGTCAAATGTTTTGATTTGTTGTGCAATTGTAAAAAAATCACATCGGTAGTAATATGAGAAAGTTTAGAAAGGAATAAAATTTAGTATGCGTATAAAATATGTCAACACTTAGTTATTCTTAAACAAATAAAATAATAGAATAAGCAAACTAAATATTGTAAATTAAAATGAATATCCATATTTTATCCTAACTTCAAAGCATTAGAAGTACATAAGATAAAATGCTTAAATATAAATATATTAATCACAATATTAAATTGAAGAACCACGATCCTAAAAGGCAATTTGAATCAATCCTCATCCTTATATAGCCTTTGAATAATCTATAAATAACAATCCAATTTATTATTATAACTTAATTATTTTTATTTTTTTAAAGAGATGAGTCGTTCAATTAACTTAAACAGATAGAAACATAAATTTATAGTAATGATTGAATCAAGTGAAAATTCAAATTTTGATCATTCTATATCTAATTATATATGGTTAGCAATCTAAACATAGATCTACAATTTCCTTTGTTGTGATAACCGTATGATATAATATATACTATACCTAAATATATTAAATACTATTATATTATTATACTATATTACTTAATCATGATTATACATTATTACTTAATTATCCATAATTTTAAGTAAATTGAAGGACATTATAGGCAATACATTATTTTATAACATAAGACTCTTTTTAGTATAGGTATAGATTTACCCTACTTTGTCACTTATTAGCATAACGTCCGGTTCTGGGTTTAGGCAAAGTGCAGTCACCTAGGGCACAAAATCAGAATGGGTCCAGAAAGAGAATTTTAGTACTAATATATACATGTTCATGCTATATTAAAATTAATGAGATCATACTTTGAAAAAAATTAAATATGACATTTTTATATGGAATATTATATAAGGGACTTACATTTTCAAATTTGCGCGCCTAAGGCCATCGAAATCTCAGGACCGAAGCTTATAACGCCATGTCACCTAACAATTTTTTAAAACACGTGGTGATGAAAAATTGTAAAATCTTAAGAGACATGGGGAGTATATAATTGTAATTTTGGACACTAGCGCTAAATTTTTTTATCTAATCTAAAATTCAAGCTCGAAAAAGGTATGAAAAATCTATTCATTTTACAATATGAAAACTGGTAGGACTATGGGCAAGCTGAATTGGAGAGAAAGAATCGGAAGATGATGGGGTTGGAGAAGGCCATCGAAGAGGAAAAGCGGGAAACGGCGAGGAAAGAAGGTGAAAAGGCTAAGCTTAAAGAGGATAAAGAGAAGCGCAAGATTGCCGATCAGAAGTTGAAAAACCTCCAACTTGAATTAGAGAATGCCAAAAGCAAAAATAAAAACAAAAACAAATTCAAAATCAAAATGTGAGATGGGGGGAGAAAGAATTGAAGTTGAAGTATATTCAAGTGATACCTTTCTTTTTCGATGTTTGTTTGTTTCTTGGCGCTTGTTACACTGTGTCCTCTATTTTGGCTATTAGAAACACTTTTTAAATTTAAAAATGGTGCGATAATTATTAGATTTGTTGCTGCATGGATTGCATGGGTTGTTTATATATGGCAATATTTATGTATGCAAAGGATTTGTTCGCTGATTTGGAGTTCTCATGGAATAATGATTCGGTCCTTATTATTTTATTAATGAGAAGATATGCATGAAGATTCTATTTACCCTATTAAGGATATCTATTGAGATATGCCTTAATTATCTTTAGTGTTTTGCATGAGATGTATATAAGGACGAAGATCTCTTCAGTGCCGGTGTGCGTCTTGATAGATTATTGAGAGCTCGTCTTCTTCGTGCGTTCAAGAGTGGTGTTGTTCTTTTCATTCATCAATTGTTGGGGTAGTTAGTTTATTGGTGAGTGATTGTAATACTTTGAACGTTCCCACGTTCAAGGTCGGGTTTAATCTTTTCAATTCTGTGAAAAGAGTTTTGGGTAGACTAGTGAGGGTTTACCGTAGATTCATGTAGAGTCGGGTGAGGAGAGAACGATCAGTGTGGCTGTCGTTCACGAGTCTTGTATCCCTTATACTCATCATAATGAATTGTTTCTTGGAATAGCTTCCCCCAGACGTAGGTGTGTTTATCACCGAACTGGGTTATCAACCTGTGTTCTCAACTGTGTTACTTTTTGTGTTACGTGTTGAGTTACAGTTATCTACGAAAGTAGGGATTATACAATTTCAATTGGCACCAGAGCAGGTCATCGAGGTGCGGTGTTAGATCCTGGGATATCTGTATAATCCGTTGGTTCATTGGTAGTGCTTGCGATGAGTACTATCAGGGAAGGTGGTTCTACGGTTAGACCACCGTTGTTTGATGGCACGAGATATGGGTATTGGAAGATCAGAATGGCTTCGTTTATCAGATCCATTGACGAGGCTGCATGGACTGCAGTGGAAAATGGTTGGAGTGCTCCAAAAGATGAAGACGGCTCAGAGAAACCTAGAACAAAATGGTCCGAAGAGGAGCTAAAGCTGTCCGGCATGAATCAGAAAGCTATCAACGCTATTCACACAGGTGTGAGTGTTGAAGTCTTCGCCATTATCTCCACGTGCAAATCTGCCAAGGAAGCTTGGGATATCTTGGAGATCACTTATGAAGGCAACAAACGGGTGAAGAATCAGAGGCTTCAACAACTTACTTCGCAATTTGAGTCTCTCAGAATGGACGAGAGTGAAAGCATTTCAGAATTTTATGCTAAGTTGCTGAGTCTTTCAAATGAATTCTTCTCATTGGGAGAAAAGCTCACAGAAGCCAAAATTGTGAGGAAAATCCTGAGATCTCTTCCTGAGAGATTTGATTACAAGGTTGCAGCTATCGAGGAAGCAAAGGATGTTGATGAGCTATCACCGAATGAACTTATTGGTTCCTTGAGGACATTCGAGATGGGCATGCGAGTGAATCCTAGTGAAAAGAAGAAGTCTGTGGCGTTCAAGGCTTCATCTACAAGCCAATCTGAAGAGGAATTAACTGCCGAAGATATGGCTGAGTGCATTGCGTATATCTCAAAGAGGTTTGGGAAGAAATTTTTCACGAGAGGAAATGGAGAAGGGAACTCCAGATTTCGTCGGACCGAGAATCAAAACGGTACTCAGAACAGAGGACCGAACACTTCAGAGAAGAAGGAAAATGGAGACAGGGGACCACAGTGCCATGAATGTGATGGTTTTGGTCACATCAAGAGCAAGTGTGCCAATACCTTCAAGTATCAGAAAGTCAGCAAGAAGGCGTTCCAAGCCACACACAGTGATGATGAGGTCACCGATACTGAGTTTGAGGAAGGACAGGATACATCTCATACTGCACATGTTGCTACAGTAAATGGTCCAAGGCTCGTGTCTGTTGTTGATGATCAAGATCCATTCAAAGTTAAAGACGTGGAGGAAGAAGAAGATGATCAGGAGGACTATGATGAGTTGATGGATGCATGTAAGAAGGCACTGATCTTGAATCAGAGTCTTACTGAGCAGGTCAAGGATCTGGAAAGAGAAAGAAATGCTCTAAGATCCGAGGTTGAATCCCTTCAAGAAAAGCTCAGAAACAGTGAAGATGGAAGAAAGGAGACTGATGGAGAACTAAGTCAGATTCAGAAGCTAATAAGGATGATGAATTCCAGTACCGAGAAGCTTGATGAAATTCTCAGGCAAGGAAAGAGAGCTGCAGATAAAGAGGGTCTTGGGTTCAACAGAAGTGACTATCAACAGGTTGAATATCAATATCAACAAGGAGCTCAAAGGCAAGACTGGAGAAAGACAGAGAGAAGATTTGAAGGATGGAACCGATCCAATAATCATGTTGAAGCTCAATTCAGTGGAAGATCTGTTAGGCGTGAGGAATGGAGGCCTAAACCAACTGAAGCCGCAGTTAATGTTGAGCAGAAGCCTGGAGAGCAAGAAGCTCCAGATGAGGTACCCAAATAGGAACACCACAAGGTACCTGAACATAATCCTGATTCTGATGTTTTTATTCCTCTTTGCCATTATTGTCGTAGACATGGTCATATTAGACCAAGGTGTCGGTTCTACCTTGGTGATAAGAGACAAGAGATGATCAAATATCAGAACAGAAGAACTCAAGGCCAGGGGTATAGGGCTTATGTTGTTCATACTAGTAACAGTTCCAGAGTGGGAAATTCTTGGTACATCGACAGTGGGTGTTCTCAGCACATGACGGGTAACATGAACCTTCTTGTCAATGTGCAAAGTGGCTCTAATGAATCTGTTGTGTTTGGTGATGGTGGAAAAGGTAGAATTCGAGGAATAGGTACGCTGAATGTACCTGGCATGCCAGTCCTAGATGGGGTTCTCTATGTTGAAGGCTTGAGGGCAAATCTTGTTAGTATCAGTCAACTGTGTGATGAAGGAATGAGTGTAAGCTTTGGAAAAGATAGTTGTGTCATCAACAAAGGAACAGATAAGTTTCTAGAGGCAAACAGATCGGCTGATAATTGCTACATTTTTACTCCAAAGATTACAAGCTACAGGGTCGCTTCTAAGATGAGTGAAATCTGGCATCAGAAGCTTGGGCATACTCACTACAGGAATATTCAGAGGCTCATTCAACTGAATGCTATTGAGGGGATTCCTAAGATCAGATTTGGTGATGTTGATTTTTGTGGACCGTGTCAACAAGGGAAACAGACTCAAGAGGTACACAAGAGAGTACTCCGAATCACCACAGCCAAAGTTCTTGACTTAATGCATATGGATTTGATGGGACCTATGCAAGTTGAAAGTTTAGGTGGAAAGAAATACATTCTAGTTTGCGTGGATGATTTCTCCAGATACACATGGGTTGAATTCTTAAGAGAAAAGTCTGACACTTTCGAGGCGTTCAGAGTTTTGTGCCTAAGATTGGAAGTAGAGAAGGAGAGCAAACTCAAGGCCATCAGAAGTGATCATGGGCGTGAGTTTGAGAATCAAGAGTTCATGGAGTTTTGCCAATCCAAAGGGATCAGACATGAATTCTCAGCTCCTATCACACCTACACAGAATGGTGTGGTTGAAAGGAAGAACATGACCTTGCAGAGTACTGCCAGAACTATGATGAAGGCTAAAGAGATTGCATTTAGACTCTGGGCTGAAGCATTTGAGACGGCTTGTTACATTTGCAATAGAGTGTACCTCAGACCACAAACTGAGGTTACCGCATATGAGATTTGGCGAGGAAGGAAGCCAAATGTGAAACATCTTCACATTTTTGGCTCACGCTGCTTTGTGATGAATGACAGAGTGCAAAGGAAGAAACTTGATGACAAGGGTATAGAGGGAATCTTTGTAGGCTACTCCAGAAACAGTCGGGCTTACAGAGTATACCTGAAGAATCAAAGCACTGTTATTGAGTCAATCAATGTTACTTTTGATGATTCTGTGGAAGGCGATGTAAATACTGAAGAAGAGATCCTGATCACCAGTGCTGCAGAGAGTTCTCAGAGTCGTAGTAAGGAGAAGGATGTCAAAGTAGAGGAGATGACACTGGAAGGTACTCAAGATAGTACTCCAACTGGTACTTCGGACATTGCCGAAACAAGAGTCCATAAGAATCACTCAGCTTCAGATGTGATGGGCATATTAATGATGGGATACAAACCAGGAAGAGAGAGATAGACTTCAAAAAGTTGGTTTCTCACATAGCAACGGTGTGTTTTGTCTCAAAAATTGAGCCCAAGAACGTCAATGATGCATTCCAAGATGAAAACTGGATAGCTGCCATGCAGGAAGAACTCTTGGAATTTCAGCGCTGCAATGTATGGTATCTCACTTCTCTTCTCATAGGTGCTAATGTGATTGGGACGAAGTGGATATTCAAGAATAAGACAGATGAGCAAGGGAACATTACTCGTAATAAGGCTAGATTGGTTGCTCAGGGATACTCTCAGGAGGAAGGCATTGACTACGGGGAGACTTTTGCTCCAGTTACCAGATTGGAATCCGTAAGATTTTTAATGGGGATGGCTAGCAGCTTGGATTTCAAGCTATACCAGATGCACGTCAAAAGTGCTTTTCTGAATGGAAACTTAGAAGAGGAGGTATATGTCAAGCAACCGAAGGGTTTTGAAGACCCCGAGCACCCAGAGTATGTGTACAGATTGAACAAGGCTCTTTACGGACTGAAGCAAGCTCCTAGAGCTTGGTACAACACGTTGGCTGAGTTTCTCCTTAAGAAGGGATATGTTCGAGGTAGTGCTGACAAGACATTTTTTGTTAAGCAACAAGAAGGTCACATATTTATTGTTCAAGTATATGTTGATGATCTTGTCTTCGGTTCTAAATCAGAGACTCTTGTGAATGAATTTGTGAAATTGATGACTTCTGAATTCAAGATGAGTATGTTTGGAGAACTGAAGTTCTTTTTGGGGCTTCAAGTCAAGCAATGTGAAGATGGCATCTTTGTGAGTCAGGAGAAGTATGCTGAAAATCTGGTGAAAAAGTTTGGCATGGAGAGTTCTAAGGCGAAGAGGACACCAATGGGTACATCAGTCAAACTGACTCAAGAAGGAGAAGGCAAACCGGTGGAACAAACAGTGTACAGAAGTATGATTGGTAGTCTTCTGTACCTAACAGCCAGTCGACCAGATATTGCTTACAGTGTTGGGGTCTGCTCGCGATTTCAATCAAACCCTAAGGAGAGTTGATTGGTGTATAGTTGTTAGGTTTTTCGTTGCGTTTTCGTGTTCGTTTTCATTATGTTTTTGTGTCTTTTAGTGTGTCTTTTGGCTATGATTGTTTGTTTGGAGCTTTGGGTATCGTAGGAGAAAAAGGGGAGAAATTGGAAGAAAACGGGACGAAAAGTGCACGAAGAGAAGGAAAAGCCGTGAGAGACCAGAACCTGATCTGGCCGATCGGCCAGATTTCCTTAGGAATCTGGACGATCGGCCAAATGTTTATGCAAGGGCTCAGCAGTCCCTGATCTGGCCGACCGGCCAGAATTCATGCAGCATCTGGACGAGCGGCCAAACACTTGCGAAGAGAGTATGCAGTTCCTGATCTGGCCGACCGGCCAGAATTCCTTCAGCATCTGGCCGATCGGCCAAAAGTCGGCGTCCAGCTGTTCTTTCCTTTTTCATCTAGGTTTTTACCTAGTATATATATATCATCCTTGTGCACGAATTTGTATCATCTTTTATCATTGTTTAGCTTTAGTTTTCAGATTAAAACACTTTAGATTAGCTTTCTATTGTTCGGATCCGGATTCTTCGTTATTGCAATTTAATTCAAGACGTTTAATTTACTTCAAGTTCTTCGTTCTTCGTCTCAATTTTCGTAAGTTCTTTTATTGCTTTCGTTTACTTGTTTTAATTGCTTGCTTTCGTTTTAGATTCGTTTTCTTAATCGCTTCGTTAATTTGCTTAGTTTAATTTCGTTCTTTCGATTTCAAGTTCAAAGTTTAGATTCGTTTTCCTTCGATTTCAATTCTTTCGTTTTCCAAAGCTTTTCAAGTTAGATTAATTTGCCTTTAATTTCCAGATTTCAATTTATCATGTCTAGATTTATTTATGCTTCTTTGTTTGCTTTCGTTTTCTTCGTTGCTTCCTTTATTGCTTTCTTTTCGATTCTTGCCTAGGTATATTAATCGTTTTTCTTTAGTTTAATTCTAGATTTATTTCCTCGTTCTTAGATTAGTTATTCACTCGCTTTTATTTATTGCTTTGATTTATTTTATTTGCCTAGGATTTAAAACAAAAACCCCTAAAAATCTTCTTTACTTGCTTTCCTAGATTTAGGATAGATTTAGGCTAGATTAGATTTTTACTACATAATTGATTGTCCTGTTAAGTTTTCCTTGAGATTCGATACTTAGGTTTTACTTGCTAGTGCTACGATAGATTTCGTCTATTGCGAACACTTTTTAGTGAAACAAATTTTGGCGCCGTTGTCGGGGAAAACTTTAGGCGATTTATTGTGTAGTATTTTTATTTATTTTATTTTTATTTTTATTTGTGTTTCTTCGATTTTCTTATTTCTCCCACTCGGTGCGTTTACCCCTTTTGTTGAGTGTTGTTTATGCATGGTCGCCGAAGTCTTCAAAGGAGTTTAGCGCCCTACTTCGACAACATCCATCAAAGGAAAGCGATTTTAGCCGCGAAGGAGAAGGAGGAGATCGATTCTCAAGACTTTGGTTTAGTCTTGTTGTTTGCAGAGCCCGAAGCCATGACAGCTAGAGTCATGGGCGATTTTGCTCGCCCCACATTCACAGCCACCACTTCGGCGATTGTCCTGACGGAAGCGGTCAGGAATCATGAGCTTAAACCTCACCACATGGCGTTGCTCCCATCCTACCACGCGCTGCCCAACGAAGATGCCTTGACGTTCATCCGAGAGTTTTGCACGGTGGTGCAAACTTTCCCACTCTCGGGACTCCCGGAGGATAACTTGAAGATGAAGTGCTTCCCGTACACCCTCAAGGATCGAGCAAAGTCATGGTTTTGGCGCTCCCGGCCAACTCTCTCGCCACATGGAATGCGGTGTGCGAGAAGTTCATGCTCAAGTACTATCCCAACCGCAAGACTCAAGAGGTGCGGTCAAAGATTATGAATTTCTCCCAAGACAACGATGAACCATTTCACGAAGCATGGGAGAGGTTCCAAGAGCTACTTCAACAATGCCCTCATCATCAAATGGCACAGGAGTTGCTCTGGCAATATTTCTACGACGCCCTCAACCAGACTTGTCAGTTCATGGTAGATAGTTCGGCCGGAGGCAACATTGCGGTCAAGACAGCTGAAGAGTTGAAGGATATATTCGAGACGCTCGCTGCGAGTTCTCAACAAAAATCAGCTAGGCCAAGGAAAGTGGAGGCGAGTGCAGTTTCGATGAGCCCCGACTTGAAGAAGCAAATTGCCGACATGTATAGGGATCTCGAGAACTTGAAGATCAAGCAAAGTGCATCGGCCCCGAAGGAGGAAGAGAGGAAGCCGGACCAATGCGAGATTTGTGGAGAGCTTGGTCACATCAAGGAGGTGTGCCACAACATGGGAGAGTTTTCATATGAAGGAGGAGCCGAGGTGTACGCCGCTCAAGGATACCCACCTCAAGTACCACCTCAAGGATACCAAGGGGGATATAATGGATGCTACCAAAATCCGAGGCCGACATAAGGGCAAGGTAACCCCCCTACCTATCCAAATAGGCGTCCTCCACCATATAATAACCCCTATCCTCCTCCACCAAATCCCTACTACTCTCAACCTCCACCATATTATCCACCTCCTCAATACCCTCCAAATCCATATTATCCACCACCTCCATACTACCCTCCTCAACCTACTCCTACACCACCACCACCATACCCAAATTCTCGTCCTCAAGGACCTCCACAAAAGCCTCCCGCCGATGAGGATCGTTTCCATGCACTTGATGCAAACATAAAGCGGCTCGAGATGGCCATTGGCCAAATTTCTGGATCTATGCACTTGATGCAACAACCGGGGCGGATTGTAGCCAAGGGATTCAACCACAACAAGCTAACGAGGTGCAATATCCCCCATATGTTCCTCCTTTTCCACCGCATCAAGCCCAAGCTGTCTCGGTGTTGCGGAGCGGGAGGCACGTGGATAATGGAGTGACAATGCCACCTCAAGGATGCATGGGAGATAGATGGGGCCCGAGCCCCCGTTGGAATGGACCGAAGACGCCGGCGGCACCTCCACATCAACACGTCCGTCCAGCCCCCAATCTGGACGGTCGGCCAGATGTTGGCCGATCGGCCAAAACGCAGGTGCCCGAGCCCCGTCCAGTAGCTGATCTGGACGGTCGGCCAGATTCTGGCCGCTCGGCCAGAATTCCAAACTCGCCCGAGCATCCAGCAACCAATCTGGACGATCGGCCAAGTCACCCCGACTCTGGCCGATCGGCCAAATCAGGTGAGCAGCACACGGAGTCCGAAGAGCCCGAGAAGGAGTCCCCACCTCTACACAAGACTTCCAATCCTTATGTTCCTCCCATTCCTTATCCAAGTCGTGTGAAGAACAAGAAGCGCGATCAACAATTCGCCGATCTTTACAAGCTTCTTTCAAAGGTGGACGTGAACTTGCCTCTCCTTGATGTTATTCGCAATGTGCCACCGTTCGTGAGGTTCGTGAAGGAGTTGACATCGAGGAAGAAGCCGTTCGATGAGATGGAGACGATTGCGGTATCGGAGGTGGCGACATCAATTATGCAACACCCTCTTCCACCTAAGCAACGAGATCCAGGTTCTTTCGTTATCACTATCTCTTTAGGTAATGGTAAGGAAGCATGTGGTATGCTAGATTTAGGTGCCGGTATTAATCTTATGCCTTATTCTATCTTCAAGCAATTAGAGTTAGGAGAACTTAAACCCACTCGCATGAGCCTTCAATTGGCGGATAGGTCTATTAGGTACCCTAGAGGTATTATTGAGGATATTCTTGTTCGCGTAGGGGGTTTGATAGTTCCCGTTGATTTCGATGTTTTAGAGATAGGTGAGGTGCAAGAGAATGGTATTGAGCACACACTTTTGCTAGGTCGTCCTTTCATGGCTACTACTAACACTTTGATTGATGTAACGAGTGGTGTGATTAAGATGTCTGTTTTAGGAGAGGATGTTTCGTTTTCTGTGCATAAGAGTCGGCCTATGTCATCGGTTAATTTGATTGATAACTGTTCTTTCGTCGATAAGGTTGATGCCGAGTGCTCTTTTGTGCAGGATTTCGATACCGAGGAAGTATGTTGGGGATCCGGAGATCAAATGGAATGGGAGCGAATGGAGAGGGATATTGGAATCAAGCTACCGTTTCCACCTCAAGATCCCGAGCCCGGCTCGAAGATTCCAGAGCCGTTGGAGTTGAAAGAGCTGCCTTCGCATTTGAAATATATATTTTTAGAGGGAGGCAATCAAAAACCCGTAATCATCTCTTCTTCTTTGTCTCTTGCAGAGGAAGGAGCATTGGTGGGCATACTCACGGAAAACAAGCTCGCTTTTGGATGGAGCTTGGCGGATATTCGAGGAATTAGCCCGGCCACGTGCATGCACCGCATCAATCTCGAAGAAGGCGCTCGCCCCAAACGAGATGGACAATGGAGGCTCAATCCAATGCTCATGGAGGTCGTGCGCAAGGAAATCTACAAGCTATTGGCGGAGGGTATTATCTATGCCATCGCCGATAGTGAGTGGGTTAGCCCGGTGCACGTCGTTCCAAAGAAGGGAGGAATCACGGTGTCGAAGAACGAGAAGGACGAGTTGGTCGCCTCGCGCCCGGTTACCGGTTGGAGGATGTGCATCGATTATCGGAAGCTTAATGCTTCCACCAAAAAGGACCACTTTCCTCTCCCTTTTATTGATCAAATGCTTGATAAGTTAGCCGGGCAAGAATTTTATTGTTTTCTAGATGGCTTGTCAGGTTACTACCAAATAGCGATAGCTCCGGAGGATCAAGCAAAGACGGCCTTCACAAGCCCTTTCGGGACCTACGCTTATAGGAGGATGCCATTTGGTCTCTACAATGCACCGGGTACGTTCCAAAGATGCATGATGTCTATTTTTTCGGAATTTATTGGTGATTTTGTAGAGATTTTTATGGACGATTTTTCTGTTTTTGGGTCGTCTTTCCATGATTGCTTGATGAAAATAGAGAGAGTCCTTAAGAGATGCATTGAGAGTGGTCTTACTTTGAGTTGGGAAAAGAGTCATTTTATGGTTAGAAGTGGAATTGTTCTAGGCCATGTAGTCTCGAGTAAGGGCATAGAGGTCGACAAAGCGAAAGTGGAGGTGATTGAAAAATTGCCACCACCTAGTGATGTCAAAGGTATTAGGAGTTTCCTTGGTCATGCGGGCTTTTATAGACGATTTATTAAGGATTTTTCTAAAATTAGCCAACCTCTTTGTCGATTGCTTGCTCAAGATGTGCCTTTCCACTTTGATGATTCTTGTATGAATGCTTTTCTCACTTTAAAAGAAAAACTCATCTCTGCTCCCGTTGTAGTTGGTCCCGATTGGTCATTGCCTTTTGAGATTATGTGTGATGCGTCGAATAATGCCGTAGGGGTTGTTTTGGGTCAAAGAGTCGATAAGATGCTTCGTGTGATTTACTATGCTAGTTTAACTCTTAATCCTGCTCAAGTGAATTACACCACCACCGAACAAGAGATGCTTGCTGTTGTTTTTGCCTTAGATAAATTTAGATCATACATTATAGGGTCTAAGGTGATTATTTATAGTGATCATGGTGCTCTTAAACATCTTTTGACTAAAGCCCAAGCAAAACCTAGGTTAATTAGATGGGTCTTATTATTGCAAGAATTTGATATTGAAATTCGTGATAGGAAAGGTAGTGACAATCTTGTGGCCGACCATCTCTCTCGTCTCGATTCACCTCCCCCTTATGCTTCTCTTCATGATATTTGTGATTCCTTTCCCTTTGAGAATGTTAATGAAGTGAATGCTACTCCTTGGTTTGCCGATATTGCTAATTACTTGGCCGATAAGGACACTAAACCCGTCCTTAACGCTCAAGAAGAGAAAAGGTTTCTTCGTTTGTGTAGGCAATACTATTGGGAGGATCCTCACTTGTTCAAGCTTGGGAAGGATGAGGTGATTCGAAGGTGCGTTCCCGACCACGAGCAAACCGAGGTGTTGCGACATTGTCACGAGGAGCCGAGTGGAGGACATTTTGGAGGCCAAAAGACTGCTCATAAGGTGCTACAAAGTGGATTATATTGGCCTACCTTGTTCAAGGATGCTCAAGCCTTCTACCTTGCATGCGACCGTTGCCAACGCACAGGTTCTATAGGTCGCCGTAATGAGATGCCCCTTAATCCTATTTTAGTGGTTGAGATTTTTGATGTGTGGGGCATCGACTTTATGGGACCTTTTCCTAAATCCCATGGTTTTGAATACATTTTACTTGCGGTTGATTATGTGTCCAAGTGGGTTGAAGCCATCCCCACAAGGACGTGCGATTCTCACGTTGTCTTGAAGTTTGTGCAGGAAAATATTTTGTGTAGGTTTGGTTTCCCTCGTGTGATCATTAGTGATGGGGGAAAGCATTTTTGCAACAATTGTTCGCCAAGCTCATGAAGAAGAACGCCATCACTCACAAGGTGGCGACTCCTTATCATCCACAAACCTCGGGACAAGCGGAGACGAGCAATCGACAAATCAAGGGGATTTTAGAGAAGACGGTCAAGCCATCGAGGAAGGATTGGGCCGACAAGTTGAACGACGCTCTTTGGGCATATCGTACGGCTTACAAAGGCGTGCTTGGGATGAGTCCCTATAGGCTCGTCTATGGTAAGTCGTGCCATTTGCCCGTTGAGATCGAGTTCAAGGCATATTGGGCCCTCAAGCGCATCAATTTCGACCTCGACGATGCTCACGATCGGAGAATCTTGCAAATGGAGGAGCTCGACGAGCTAAGGAACGAAGCCTACGACAATGCCAAGATCTACAAGGACAAGGTGAAACGTCTACATGATAGACGCATAGCCTACAAGGAGTTCAAACCCGGAATGAAGGTACTACTCTTTCACTCTCGTCTTCGATTATTTCCGGGTAAGCTTAAGTCTAGGTGGGGAGGTCCATATACGGTGGTACAAGTCTTTCCTCATGGCGCGGTAGAGATCAAGAACGAGGATTCGGGATACATCTTCTCGGTCAACGGGCAACGATTGAAGCCGTACATCGAAGGGACGACATTTCCTCACACGGTGGAGACGATTCTCATCTCCGACCCCCCACTCTCCTCTTAAGTATTTGGTACGTCAAGCTAATGACGATAAACGAGCGCTAGGTGGGAGGCAACCCACGTAAAAAAAAATTTAGATTTAGTATTTTTCATAGTATTTCTTGTTAATCTTCGATTTTCGTGTTAGTTAGTGTCTTTTTGCAGGAATAGGCGTCGATCACCCAGCGGCTGATCTGGCCGATCGGCCAGATTCCCTTAAGGATTCTGGACGATCGGCCAGAACTGTGCAAAGCAAATAGTGGCCAGTAGCTGATCTGGCCGACCGGCCAGATTCTTTACGAATTCTGGCCGATCGGCCAAAACCCGTGGGCCATACTCCTTGCCGATTTCAGGCCCATTTATTGTTTTTGACCTATTTTTCTACCTCCACCTCCCTTCTCTTCTCCTATCTCCATTCTATCTTCTTCCACAGCACACACACGAACTAGCCACAACACCGCCGCCGCCGTTCAGCACTAACCGCCGCTGTTCACTTCAGCACCGCCGCCGCCGTTCAGCTTCCCACAGCCGCACAGCACGCCGCCGTTCACCACCGCCGCCGACTCTGCCGCCGTGAGTCACCCACCTTCGCCGTCAGCTATCGCCGCCGTCAGCCCCGCTGCTGCCAGCGCCGCCGTCGCGGTTGTTCTCTACCTTTAGCCATCTCCGCGCTCGGCCAACCAACGCGCTCGGCCAGAGGCAAATTTGGCCGACCGGCCAGATTGACGGCTGCCCCGTTTTTTCATCTTCGTCGTTCGTGCTCCGTTCGTGTGCCATTCTTCGTCAACATCCTCACACCATCACCATGAATCGTACTCCCTTTATTGTGAGTCTCGATCGCCACTCACCGGGTGACAATGAGCAAGAGTACGGGCGTCGCCAACGGGGTTCCTTTTGCAACCGATAGGTACGCTACTACCAATCTCTACCTCCGTTTGAAAGATTTTGATATACATCCTCCTAGGCATTACAATATGGATTTTTTGAGGCGTTTGTCTATTTTTCCGACTATTCGCGAATATGCTCTTCGATTAGGATTAATGCAATGTATGTCTAGACAATGGGAGGCGCATGATAGTTTGTGTGTAGAGATGTGTAGTAGTTTTCGATTATCTAGACGTGGTAATGAGGTTGTGATGGAATGCACTTTTCGTGGTGTCTTGTGGGAAATTTCTAAGGAAACAATGAAAACGGTGTTTGGTTTGCGTGCTCATCCTAATATCTCTTATTGTGTGCCTGCGGATTTTAATATTAATGAGGCTTGGATGGAATTGACGGGTGTTAATAATTTCAAAACTTCGGGTGTGTCTAGTGCCTTTTTACGCGATGATGCTTTGATCATCCTCCATCGCTTCATATCTAACATGGTCTCCGGTAAAAAGGAGGCTAGTAAGGTAACGGGCATGGAGGTTTATTTGCTGTGGTGTGCTAGGTCAATCGGAAGGTGTGCTTGGCTCCATTCATATGGACGCAGCTCTCGAACGTGCAGTCGAAGAAAGGCGCCCATCCCACTCTTGGATATGTCGCGACGGCTCTAGCTCGTCACTTTGGAGTGGATATTTTGGAGGCCGAAGGGTTGGTGCAGAGTGTGGAGATGTCATCCACCGAGTTGATCAATGCCCACTTGATGAGGAGTCCGACTGAGTTTACTCGAGTCGAGGACCGAGCCTCTGTTCGTGCTTACTATGCTGACCCGCGTCGTATTCGAAGAGCCGGGCAAGAAGCCGAGCACCAAGAGGAGGAAGACGCTGAGCAACAAGAAGAGGAAGAAGAAGAGGAAGAGGAAAACGAGGACGACGGGGACAGAGACGAGGAGGAGCAGCAGCATGTTCCGGATGACAACGAGCGTTTGATTCACTACTACACTAGGAGAGATCGCGTCCGGGCTCGTCAGAATATGGAGGCCGAAGTCCCGTCCTATTGGGCCGACTTTCGAGCTGATTTTACACACTTTCAACAAGGTGTGTTTGATCGGTTCGATTCTTTGTCGACACAAGTGACGGGCTTGGATAGGAGGGTGTCGAACATCGAGGGCCATTTGATGCGATACACCGACTTCTCCATTGGCTCCACCTCCGCTCCACCAAACCCGAATGATCCCCTTTATTGGTCTCCGCACGATCCCCGATGGAATGACCCACGGTTCGGAGGTCCATTCAATTGATCATAGCCTTGTTTCGTGTTTTGTTTTGAGTCTTTTATTTTGATTTCTTTATTTTGTTCGATTTTACGCTTTGGTATTTGTGTTTTGTGTTTGTTTTGTAGGTGATACTTGGAGTCTCTCGAGATTTTGGGTATTTGTGTTGGTCATATTGCGATAAGTTCTCTTTATCCCTTTCCTTTTTTATTTTCTCGCAATGGGGACATTGCTTGATTTTAAATGTGGGGGGGGTCTTTGAACTTTTGGCATGTAGTTTTTAATTTGTTGAGTCTTAGGTGTTAATTGAGTCAAATGAGCATGTGATGATAGTATTGTGGACTTGGCCAATGATAGAGAATTGCGTTGATTTTTGGAAAAATTCATGATCTATATTATGCATGGAACCTTGGCGAAGCGACGCATTTTATTCGATGAATTTGATGTATGCTATGATGTCGGGAACTAGTTAGTTTGAACCCGTGAGAATTGAGCTATTTGTGCATATTTATGCCCATTCTTTGATTGAGTGATCATGCTTGCTTCGTTGTTTCTAGAACTTGCCTTGTTTCTCCATCAAGACCTTAGTATATTTACGAACTAGGAAATGATCTTAGGCCATCTTTCTTTAGCCACATGATCTCTATACACTAACCTTGTTCATAATCCTTTGTTTACCCCTTTTGAGCCTTTATTAGCCGTTCTTTGTGAAACCGGATGATAGGAGGTTTGGATGATTATGGGTATCCTTAGTTGTAGTTGGTGATATGGAAGGAGATAATTGGAAAATATTTGTTGTGGTGTAGAAGGAGAGAAAGAGAAGAAATTTTAGATGCTTGTTTAAGTGTAGTTAGTTATCCCTATGAGCTTAAAAAAAAAAAAAAAAAAGAGATAAGAAAAAATAGAGCCTTTGTTCAACATTAGAAAGAACATGTATTAGTTGAGCTCTAGAAAAAAAAAAGACAAGAAAAGAAAAAGAGAAAAAATAAGCATAAGGGGATAGTTAGCTTTGATTTGTATAGTTGATATTTTAGCATCTTTGAGTTTGTATTTGGTGTGTTGGAGGGTAGAAGATGGAGATAAAAATCCATACTTTGGTTGGAGTTGAAAAAGAGGTTGATGATTTAGAGCATTTTGAGTCACTTAGCCTATATATTCCCTACCTTAACCAATGTCCCTACATTACAAGCTTATATAAAGACCTTTTTGATCCTAGTTTGTAAGTATTACATTAGGTGGAGATGTTGAGATTGAAGGCAAGCCTATGGTAAACATGTTGCATTGCATTGATGTTGAGTGAACCCTCTTGATGTGCATTATATTACATCTTTTATTTGAGAGAGTTGAGTGTTCACTTTCATATACAAAATTTCACATGTTGGAGAGTGTTCTTTGATGGATTAGCATACTTTGAATTAGTTGAATAGATTGTGTTGATTGATGCTAAGGTTGTGTGCATAGTTTTGATCATGATCATGAGAGTTTGTTTTCGAAAAGTTTTGAGGCCTATATAGTTCACTATACTTGAGTCTATTGTTTATTTTGTATTGCTTGAGGACAAGCAAAGGTCTAAGTGTGGGGGAGTTTGATTGGTGTATAGTTGTTAGGTTTTTCGTTGCGTTTTCGTGTTCGTTTTCATTATGTTTTTGTGTCCTTTAGTGTGTCTTTTGGCTATGATTGTTTGTTTGGAGCTTTGGGTATCGTAGGAGAAAAAGGGGAGAAATTGGAAGAAAACGGGACGAAAAGTGCACGAAGAGAAGGAAAAGCCGTGAGAGACCAGAACTTGATCTGGCCGATCGGCCAGATTTCCTTAGGAATCTGGACGATCGGCCAAATGTTTATGCAAGGGCTCAGCAGTCCCTGATCTGGCCGACCGGCCAGAAGTCATGCAGCATCTGGACGAGCGGCCAAACACTTGCGAAGAGAGTATGCAGTTCCTGATCTGGCCGACCGGCCAGAATTCCTTCAGCATCTGGCCGATCGGCCAAAAGTCGGCGTCCAGCTGTTCTTTCCTTTTTCATCTAGGTTTTTACCTAGTATATATATATCATCCTTGTGCACGAATTTGTATCATCTTTTATCATTGTTTAGCTTTAGTTTTCAGATTAAAACACTTTAGATTAGCTTTCTATTGTTCGGATCCGGATTCTTCGTTATTGCAATTTGATTCAAGACGTTTAATTTACTTCAAGTTCTTCGTTCTTCGTCTCAATTTTCGTAAGTTCTTTTATTGCTTTTGTTTACTTGTTTTAATTGCTTGCTTTCGTTTTAGATTCGTTTTCTTAATCGCTTCGTTTAATTTGCTTAGTTTAATTTCGTTCTTTCGATTTCAAGTTCAAAGTTTAGATTCGTTTTCCTTCGATTTCAATTCTTTCGTTTTCCAAAGCTTTTCAAGTTAGATTAATTTGCCTTTAATTTCCAGATTTCAATTTATCATGTCTAGATTTATTTATGCTTCTTTCTTTGCTTTCGTTTTCTTCGTTGCTTCCTTTATTGCTTTCTTTTCGATTCTTGCCTAGGTAGATTAATCGTTTTTCTTTAGTTTAATTCTAGATTTATTTCCTCGTTCTTAGATTAGTTATTCACTCGCTTTTATTTATTGCTTTGATTTATTTTATTTGCCTAGGATTTAAAACAAAAACCCCTAAAAATCTTCTTTACTTGCTTTCCTAGATTTAGGATAGATTTAGGCTAGATTAGATTTTTACTACATAATTGATTGCCCTGTTAAGTTTTCCTTGAGATTCGATACTTAGGTTTTACTTGCTAGTGCTACGATAGATTTCGTCTATTGCGAACACTTTTTAGTGAAACAAGAGTCACCACAAGGCTGTGAAGAACATTATAAAGTATGTCAAAGGAACGTGCAAGATTGGCATATGGTTTGGAAAGGGAAGTTCTCTGAAGCTTACAGGATACAGTGATGCAGATTGGGCTGGAAATCCGAATGATCGGAAGAGTACTACTGGAGGATGCTTTTTCTTGGGAGATAATCTAATCTCGTGGCATAGCAAGAAACAGAATTGTGTCTCTCTATCCTCTACGGAAGCTGAATATATAGCAGCTGGGAGTGCATGCACTCAGCTGATCTGGATAACCAAGATGTTGTATGATTATGGGATTGATGAGAAAGAGTATGTCTTGTTCTGTGACAATATTGGAGCTATCAATCTTTCAAAAAATCCAGTCAGCCATTCAAAGGCCAAACACATAGAAATCAGACACCATTTTATTAGAGATCTTGTTGAAAACAAGACTTTATCTCTTCAGCATGTTTCTACTCGAGTGCAAGTGGCGGATATTTTTACCAAACCTTTAGATGGAGAAAGGTTTGAGGCTCTACGAAAGTCACTCGGGATGTGTATAATCTGAGCTTCTCAGATTATGTTTATTTGATGTCTTCTATTGTTTGATTCCATGGTGTGATGAGTTGTGTTATGTTTGGTATTATCCTTTGGGTACTTATCTGACGTGGTATTCTTGTCAGTTGAAATAAGGGGCTATTATTCTGCGCGCCCTTCTGCTCTACTGTTGCCCTTTGGAATTTGAACCGGCGCTTGCTTCTAGCAGAGTAAATCCTCTCTCCCTCTCATTTGCGCTAGGGTTTCTTTCACCTTCTAATTTTCTCCGCCGGATATTGCTGCTCTCTCTTTCTCGATTCTCTTCGATCACCGCCGGATTTTCATATTTTCTACTGCTTCCATGGCTTCCTTCAAATTATCTGAAGGCATTGATCTAGATGCTCTGTTCGCATTGGCCGAACCTATTCCTCCACTCCGATTCTTGCCATGGTACGGTGCTGGGTTAGTCGAGGAGAAGACTCCTCCATCTCCTCTCAGAGAAGCAGTTCCCCCATCTCCGCCCAGAGATGAAGTCACAAAAGAGCCCCTTCAGCCGTTATTTGGAGATGATTCCGTTCCTCCATCCCCGCCAAGAGATGCGGTTACTCAGGAGCCTCTCCAGCCTCTATTTGCTGATGAGATCGTTGCTCCTCCTTCGACAGAAACCACCCCTAGGGTTTCTGTCCCTGCATCTTCGGTCGAGCCCCCTCAGCGACGAAAGAAGATAAAGCAAGTGGCGAGGAAGAACAAATCTCCTCCGAGGAAGGTCAGATCATCCCCTCCTCCGCTGCCTCCTGGTGGCGTCGCCCGACGGACACGCTCTCAAGTGCGTGCTCCTCTCAGTGCTTCTGGGTCTGCTTCAAATCGGAAGAGAAAGGCTTCTTCTCCCGCGTCTGTTCCTGACAAGAAGAAGTCTATCAAAGGAAAGGGCAAGAAGCCTGTGATTGAGTTGGACTCGGAGTCTGATGCTGAGGTTCCTATTCCCAGCGATTCAGATGAAGAAGATGTTGTTCCTCCCTCATCTTCAAAAGGTACAGAAGCTCCGCCTCTGCCTGCTGGGTATAAGTTTATGCCTATTTTCCGTGATGCCTTCTATGCAAAGTTTTGGGATATCAACTCTGAGAAGTTGATTATAGTGGATAAGCCTGCCAGGGAGTTTGATTTGCGTAGGGCAGGGGTGTTTGACTGCATCTTTGAAGCCAAATTGTTAACTACTTTGGCAGTGGAATTTTGTTGGGTGAAAGATGTGATCATGGAGTTCTACTCCAATTTGAGTCTGTCAATGTTCAATATTTCATCCCCTGATTATCATCGAGGTTTTGTTAGGGGGAAGTTTTTCAATCTGTCTCCCCCTTTGATTGATGCATTCGTATGTGGCGAAGTTGTGAGAGAAAGCCTTGAGCCCATTGATGCAAATTTGATTGCTGCCACTCTGCTGGATGACAAAGATGCTAAGTGGCCAGTGAAGGCTAAAAGGCTTAGAGCCTCGGCTCTTGCTCCCAAGTACAAGGCCCTGTACTACATTGCCAACATGAATTGGGTGCCTACGACCCACAAGACTTATGTGAATCTCTCCTTGGCAACTCTGTTGTATAAGGTTGGGCAAGGACTTCCAGTGTCCTTTGGAAGGTTGGTGTTTGATGCTCTCGCAGAGCATGCTGAGAAGGTGGTCTCTGCAAATAAAGCAATTTGCTTCCCTCGTTTCTTGTATGCCTACATTTGCAAATTTGTGGATTTTGAAATCCCAGAAGGTGCTAAGGCTCCAGCTGCTCCTTACATGAGGTTCACTAAGGCTCAGACTGGTGTAGAGGCTGAGTCTCCTCCTTTCAGCTCGAAGGCAGAGAAGGCATCATCTTCCTCGATGCCTCATGAGGAGAATATAGAGGATATTCAGCTGCCTTTTGGTCCTGCTCCTCCTCATTATGAACCAGTGATTTCCAAGCTCATTTTTCAAGCTATATCCTTGGAATATGAATCCACTTGTGAGCAGATTCGGCTGCTGCTTAAGAAGAAGAAGGAGATTGAGGATCTGCTTATCCTGGCTGGTGGTACACCGCAAGGGGGAGCTACTGCTGCTCCTGCTCCTGATGTTGATGCTGCGGTTAGTGTAGAAGACGAAGAGGCTGTTGATGAAGAGATTGAAGCAGAACAGCCTTAGCTTGGCATTTCATGTCTGCACTCAAGGGGGGGTATAGGTTGGTTTTTATGGTTTTTTTTGTTTGTCTTGCTGCTCTGATGATTCGATATGGTTGTTATTATACTATTCTGGTGGTGAAACAATTTGGATCTCGTTATTGCTGATGGAGTGGATATTCAGTTTTTTGGTCTGTAATAGTAAATAGGCATTTGCTACTGATGCTTGGATTTCTGGTGAAACATTTTTGATCAGCTGGTTTTCTGTGTTTTGGTTGGATCTCTGTGGTGTTCTAAGTGGTGTTATGGAGTGAGTATATATTGCTCTCTATGTGTGAGTATTCTAGTTCGGGTGAGCTCGGCTAGTACTACATATTAGGGAGTGCTTGAAGCAAGAGGGAGTCTTTCTTTATGCACTATGCATTCGAGTATGGTTATGTGGGTGCGCTCCTTGCCTACTTGATTTTGCATTGGGTGCTTTGTATCTTGGAGGAGTTGTGTGAATTGTGTGTGTGTGTGTGTGATTGCATACATAAAATGCCAAGGGGAGATTGTTGCTGCATGGATTGCATGGGTTGTTTATATATGGCAAGATTTATGTATGCAAAGGATTTGTTCGCTGATTTGGAGTTCTCATGGAATAAGGATTCGGTCCTTATTATTTTATTAATGAGAAGATATGCATGAAGATTCTATTTACCCTATTAAGGATATCTTTTGAGATATGCCTTAATTATCTTTAGGGTTTTGCATGAGATGTATATAAGGACGAAGATCTCTTCAGTGCCGGTGTGCGTCTTGATAGATTATTGAGAGCTCGTCTTCTTCGTGCGTTCAAGAGTGGTGTTGTTCTTTTCATTCATCAATTGTTTGGGTAGTTAGTTTATTGGTGAGTGATTGTAATACTTTGAACGTTCCCACGTTCAAGGTCGGGTTTAATCTTTTCAATTCTGTGAAAAGAGTTTTGGGTAGACTAGTGGGGGTTTACCGTAGATTCATTGGTGAGGAGTAGAGTCGGGTGAGGAGAGAACGATCAGTGTGGCTGTCGTTCACGAGTCTTGTATCCCTTATACTTATCATAGTGAATTGTTTCTTGGAATAGCTTCCCCCAGACGTAGGTGTGTTTATCACCGAACTGGGTTATCAACCTGTGTTCTCAACTGTGTTACTTTTTGTGTTACGTGTTGAGTTACAGTTATCTACCAAAGTAGGGATTATACAATTTCAAGATTCATTTTGTTGTAAAATATAATTCATGTTCTCTAGTGAAGCTACAAGCCTACAACTAACTTATTAATATAATCAATCGTCTTATTGATTATATTTGCGATGGCGAGGAGCAGCATCACCAATTAATTGAACAAAACATATATATCATATCGTTTCACTCATAGAGTCATAGTCATCACCGCTTTTGCCAATGCCTTCATCTTTGGTTGCACGGAAACCCCTTCAACACTTTGCTGACAAACTACACTCCGTCTCAAACTACTTGTAATATTTTTTTTAACACCGATTTTTATGCAAGTAAGTAGTCTACACATTAAAAATGAGGGAATATTACTATTAGAGATGTCAAAACAGTGGGTTGGGCCAATCGGGCTTCCAACTAAGATAGTTTGTAGAATTGTTTGGCTAAGCTAGCCCGCTGAGCTTATATGCCATTTTAGGTAGTCGGGCTCATCCCGAATATTTTCGGGCCTACATATATGTGGCCCAATCCGAAATTGAACGTACGGACCAACTTTGACATTTTTAAATTTATTATACTTCTGTTTTACATGAGTATACATAACTTATTTTTATACGAATTTTAATAAAATGTTAAAGTAATGTAAGCATTACTAATAAATAAATTAATATGATTAAAAGTAACAACAAATAATTTTTTAGTAGCATATCCATATTGTGATTTGTGGAGGGATGTGGTGTTAAAAAACGAAAAGTAGATAATTTAATGGGACCATCCTTAAAAGGAAATTTCAGCTAGTCTAGCAAAACGGATGACTACTCTCTCTATCTTCTCTTAAGTGATTTATTTTATTATTATTATTATTATTATTATATACTACTACTACATCATATATGAATAACAATGAGACACTTAGAACGAGAGACAGGGGGTATGATACTACTATTAGTTTTGCTATCCCTTTTAATTTTGGAATGTATCCTATTTGATAGAAAAGGACTAGACTACATTGATGATTTGAAAACCGTGATGACCCAAATTGCCTCAAACTCTTTATCGTATAGAGAACACAACCGACGAATTAGACTAATAATGTTTTCCCTTATTAGTGCTCTTAAATAGTATCTTTTCTTGTACAATTTTTTGTCGAAAAAAAAATCTTTTTTCTTGAACAATTTTCTCTCTCGAAAAAAAGGGAAAGTGCCCCGTGTACCAAAGGGAGCCCCCACCCACTGGCCCACCCCTCCAATTCAAGGATTCAAGAGGGGAAGTCGATACTCTGATGATAATTCCTTCGATTTCGATAATTTTGTTCTCTTTGTTGTGACACAGATCAATGTCATCATAAATATAAGTATACGAGTTACTTACCTAAGTTAACAAATAATATATCATAAATATAACTACTCCTCCCTCCGTTTACTCCCATTTGACACCTTTCTTTTCGACACGGTGATTAAAAATTTTAAGTTTATTTCGTAAAGGTAGAGATAAGTGGAGTGTTAGTGGTATTAAAGTGAAAATAAATGGGATATAGGGGAATAAATAAAGTATTAAAGTGAAATGTTAGGCTTAAATGGAAAGGGGCCAAATGAAACTAAACGTCTCAATAAGGAAACGTGGCCAAATGAGAATATACGGAGGGAATATGTTTTAATAACCTAAGTTAAAAAAATTGGTGCATATTTCTCACGGTCACAAATCAGGCGCCAAAGGAAGAAATCTTCAAAAGAAATGATTTTCTTCCATTGTATTATTATGCGTGTTTGGATACATTCATAACAAACATAAATTCAAATATCTTCAAAGGTTAATTAATAATAATTCCTAATCATCCTATACAAAGCTCTCAAATCCCTTTCACTATTAATTCGAGCTACCATTTCTCAGCCCTCTTAACACATTTAGGCATCGTTTGGTTCAATGAGAAAATGGCAAGACAATGGAATCAAACTGAGGGGGAATAATGATAACAAAAACGGTTATTTTTGTCAACTATTTGAGGTAACAATGTCGTAAATAATTGAATTAAACTTGTTATCGTATTTACTATAGCTAGTGTGCAGTGAGTAGTACAAACACTATATATATTTGTTATATTAATTAGTAGAACATTTATAGTGCATCATTTTTTATATTATTTATTGCCTAACTAAGCAAAGAATACACTTCAACATTACTATGCGGCCTCAAAACTTTATCACATCTAATCATTAATTTCCGTGATACACTCGTGAAAACCCTAATCTTGATGTTTTAAAGTCAATTAATCATTAATTTTATGTTATGGGAAGATCTTGTTCTGATAATGTTGTACACATCAAAATGAAAAAAGAAAAGGAAAAACAATAAAAGTTTCATTTTTATATACTAAATTAATGTACAAACTCAACTGAATCCAACATTCTTCTTCCGTCTCACTATTAAAAGAACACAACTTTTCGAATACGATAATTAAGATTTTTTTTATTATTATTAATAGTTGGTTATAGTTACCTAGCATGTTGATTAAGGCTCTGTAATTATAATTTATTTTTTATTTTATCATAAGTTTCATAATTTATTTAATTATTAAGACTTAAATTTACTAAGTTAAATAGTTTATTAATTACTAAGGTTGTGTTCTCTTTGATGCGAAAGAAAATGAGATAAAAGAGAAAACCACCCTATAAATTCCACAACTTTTCTCACATTTTCTACTTTTTTTCACTTCATTTACACTACAATGGAGAAAAAATATTATCTCTTCAATTTGGTGTTGTAAATACTTTCTCCAATTTAAAGAGTAAAATTCTCTCTCATTGATACAAGGTGAGAAAAGGTGAAGAAAATGGTGGAATTTAGGGTAAATTTCTCTTCTCTCCTTTTCTTTCGCATCAAAGAGAACACAACCTAAGTCTTAGTTGTATAATCTCTTCGCCCTACTTCACTAGTCCTATTTTCTATTTTGATTCGTCTCACTTCACTAGTGTTGTTTCCTAAAATAGACATAATTAACTCTTACTTTTCAATGTAACCCCCTTACTTTTCTCGTTTAACACTTGCGCATAAAATCTCGTTCCGAAAAGGAACATGGCCAATAAAGTGGACGGAGAGAGTATTAAGTAGTATGTCCTTTCTATATAAAATATTTACGTTTTCACTTTTCCCTAGAACTACCGAAATCTCATGACCGGGACTAGGGGTAGAGAGTACAAATTGGTAAATGTAAATATATCACTAGCATGGTGACCACAATTTAGATGCCAATCGAAGTATAATTTGAGCAAAAACGCAAGTACCTACACTAAATCAACAAAACACTAGGAGCAAACGTATTAAGAAAAAGATCTTCTCAAACAAAAACAAAAACAAAAAAAAAAAAAAAAAAATTGAAAAAGAATAAAATAATTTTGGAGAGAGGAATTGTGAATTGTGATGGTGAAGTCAAATCTGTATGGAATATCAAAGGGAACAAAAGATGGATACAGACTGTGAATAAGTGGCTTTTAACCCCAGACTTATCCTTTTACCTTTCTTGTAAATGCCTATTCTTCTCCCATGCTTTGGCTACAACAAGCAATCTTTCCTCTTTCTTCCTTCTATTTCTTGAGAGAGAGAGAGAGAAAGAAGGGAGTACAAATATACAATTATTTAATTGACAAGATATTAGAACAAATTGTTAATTACTTATATAATTATGACAAATTAATGGAATTAGTTCCATTACATTATTGATAGTGTTGTTAGGTAAACCAGACAATTTGTATGGTAGATAAACCACAATAAACAATATTGATCCCATTAGGTGCACCTTACTCCAATGTATAATAAGCTCGTTTTAATATAAGTAAATTTACAGTCAATGGAATGTCGGGAGGTTAAAGAAACTTTCTATAATTTGACGGTCGTCACATTTATAATCTAAAGTCAAATGTAAAACCCTTACGTTTTATAGCGGTAGTTATGATTTTGCACATGGAATAAATTGGGATGAAAATTTGAAGGTGACAAAGTCTCAATTTAAAACTAATTCTATTATCGAAACAAAGTAGTTTTTATTTACGGACTCGCAAATTGATCTAACTTGCAAAATCAAATATATTAGTATTTGAATTAAAGTTACAAAGCCTATGATGAAAATCTTGTACATTACTAAGTTGGATATTTGGTACAATTAGTAATAATCATCCCAATTTTGAACATTTAACCTGTTTTTGAATATGAAAATGACGGTTCTGCCCTCGTATTATTCAAGGAAACATGACCATTTTGTCCTCAGACGATTTTGGGAAAACAAATGATAATTTTATTTTCTAAAAAATCGTTAATGAAAAATCTAAAGACCGCAACACAGACGATTTGAAATCGAGAACCAATTGCGAAATGATACACAGAATGTGATAAAATTTGATAATGTGAAGTGTGATCAGATCTTCTATCCCTTCACTATCTCTGAACCTCTGAGCACTGCCTAGTGGCTTCTTCTCTCTCAGAAAGTCAGAAGAAGTGCTCTCTCTCTCTCTCTCTCTCTCCTCTCTCTCTCACAAAGTGTAGAAATTTAAATAAAAGAGGAATAAAGCAAAAAAAAAAAAGAACAAAACCCCACAAGAAAGTAGAATGCCGCTCATATATAAAGGGGAAGAAAATTCATAAAGTACAGAAATTTCATGGAGTTTATGTGAATTTGGAGAGGATTAAAGCCAAGTTTAAGGAAAAGGAATAAAAAGTTAAAGACAGCGAGAGAAGCTCTGGAGAGAGAGAGAGGGAGAGAGTATCTTTTTAGTACAGACCATAAACTCACGCATACACAGAGAATGCAACTTTTACTTTTTGTTTAGAGAGAGAGAGAGAGACAGAGTATTCTCTCTTCCGTCCTCCACCACCACATTCAAAAGACAGTGGCGGAGGAGAGCATAAAATTAAAGGGCTTCTAAAAATACTCAAAAAAGAGAATGGTTTTCGCACAGTAAAAGATACTACCAACTTTGTGTGAGAGAGAGAGAGAGAGAGAGTTGGAAGAGAGTAAAGAGAACATTCCAAATACATGATTGTTTTCGTGAATCAAATGCGGAAAGCTCCAACTGCGGGTAGTTTCTTCCCCATGTTTTCTCATTAATCATGTCTCTCTCCTGCTGCATATTCTCTCTCACTCTCCTCCTCCCGTTTTTCTTCACTCCCACCGTTTCATTCGAGGCTCGAAATCCCGAAGGTAGTAATCTCCTCGAAAGATTGTGTTGTTGTTGTACTTATTTCATATTCTAATGGAAAATTTGCAGAACTAATAATCTTGCTTGATTTGTGGCAATAGTCGTAGCTCTAACTGCAATAAAGGAAGGTTTGAATGATCCTCATGGAGCTCTTAGCAACTGGGATGAAGATTCCGTGGATCCTTGTAGCTGGTCCAGGATTACCTGCACCGACAATCTCGTCACTGCACTGTGAGTTTAGCAGCCCTTCTCTCTCCCCCCTCTCTCTCTGAATTTTCATGTTCTTGATTTTCATTTATGATCTTTTTTTCTGCAGAGGAATCCCTAGTCAGGGATTATCAGGCTCTCTGTCTTGGATGATTGCAAATCTCACAAACCTTAAACAAGTGTAAGAGAAACTGGTGATTTGCCTAAAAATCTAATTTGATTCTGTATTACCTACTGAATGATCATCATGGCTTTTTCCTATTTGAATTTGTTCAATGCAGATTGCTTCAGAATAACAATATTTCTGGGCACATTCCCAAAGAATTAGGCTATCTTCCTAATCTTCAAACGTTGGATCTCTCCAACAACAAGTTGTCCAGTCATATCCCAGAATCCTTCGGTTTCTTGAATCATCTGCAGTATTTGTGAGTTTGCATCTCTCTCTCTCTCTCTCTCTATCTCTCTGTTTCTTTTAGTATGTTTATGCTGTCTGTTATTGAACAGGAGGTTAAACAACAATAGCTTGAGTGGTGCTGTTCCTCTGTCTTTGGCTAGTCTTCCTCAACTTGCTTTCTTGTGAGTTTATTGGTTTCTTCATATCTACATACATGTCTAATGTGTATGTGTGTGTGTGTGTGTGAAGTTTCACATGTGAAATTTGGTTGAATAATTTCTCAGGGATTTGTCCTTCAACAATCTGAGTGGACCTGTGCCCACTTTTCCAGCAAAATCATTCAAGTATTGCTTCTCCCTTTGCACTTAAATTTCATGTTACTTGAATACTTATGTTGCTGTAATGAAGAAAACACAAATTATATATGCCAATTCTTGATTTGTGCATGCATGTAAGAAATCCATATGTTCTTGCAGCATTCAGGGGAATCCTCTAATCTGTGGAAGCCACTCTGCTGAGAAATGCTCCGGATCGAATCTTGCTAGCCCTCTTCCGTTTCCGAGAAATCAGTCTTTAGGTTGCCACTGATTCTCTGTTTTATATATGATGATAGAAGTTGCTATGGTTTGTTTATTTATTTATTTTGTGTGTTTTTTGTTTAGACAGAACCAACTCAAAGAAACTAGCAATTGCACTAGGATTGAGTCTAGGCTTTGTCTGTGTCATAACTATTGTGTTTGGATATCTCATCTGGAAAAGAAGCAAGAGTCCGAAGCAGTCCCTTTTAAATCTTTCGGGTGAGTGAAAATTTTTCCAATCGTTCGATGAATATAGCATATGTTTATCGTCTTGTTATGATAATAATTTGCTAGAGCTGTTTGTAGATATGCAAGAAGATGACCTTGATCTTACAAGATTAGGAAACCTTAAGAACTTCACATTCAAAGAACTGCAACATGCAACGGACAACTTTAGTACAAAGAACATACTAGGCGTGGGAGGATTCGGCAATGTGTATCGAGGAAAACTGGGAGATGGTTCAGTTGTGGCAGTGAAGCGGCTGAAAGATTTGTCCGGAACTACCGGAGAATCGCAGTTCAGAACAGAACTAGAGATGATCAGTTTAGCAGTTCATCGCAATCTGCTTCGTATAATAGGCTACTGTGCTACCCCGAACGAGAGGCTTCTTGTTTATCCTTACATGTCTAATGGGAGCGTGGCATCAAGGCTTAGAGGTACTGCAGATTTTAAGTACTTTCTTCTCTTTGGTAATTTCCTAATAGTTGGTATGATTTCTGAGCTCTTATTCTGCTTTATTAGGTATAACATGACATGAGAAATCGATTAAGTCATCGTTAGTGATGTTATGGCGGACCTCATTATATCACTAATGCTTAGCTCACCCAGGGCCCATTTCAACTGCAATTTATCTGTTTCTAGATATCAGATTACTTTCTTTAATCTGATGTAATGGATTTGTTATGCATAATAGGTAATTGTCTCGATAGATTTAGAAAGGATCTCATGTTCTTACTGAGATCATTTCACCTCTGCAACTGCTCTGTTTCAAGAAAATCAGATTATATATTCTTTAACCTGATCCGACGTAATTGATATATTGTGTAAAAGAGGACCTCCGCGTCGTAGTTCTAGCAAAGGTTGAACAGTGATTTAAAATTTTCCAAATCTTTACATAATCTCAACTCTATGATCATGGTAGCTGGCCTAGTCTCGTGGTTATGGTTGAGAAAATTATCGAGTCTAATGCACTTCGCACAATGACAGGAAAACCAGTTTTAGATTGGAACACGAGGAAGAAGATTGCAGTGGGAGCTGCAAGGGGGCTACTTTATCTCCATGAACAGTGTGATCCCAAGATAATACACAGAGACGTGAAGGCAGCAAACGTGCTTTTAGACGAGCACTATGAAGCCGTAGTGGGTGATTTTGGCCTCGCGAAGCTTCTAGATCATTCCGAATCCCATGTAACCACTGCAGTTAGGGGCACAGTGGGCCACATTGCGCCTGAATATCTCTCCACGGGCCAATCTTCCGAAAAAACTGATGTCTTCGGCTTTGGGATTCTTCTGTTGGAGCTTATTACAGGAATGAGAGCACTCGAGTTTGGAAAATCTGGCAATCAGAAAGGAGCTATGCTAGAATGGGTACACATTACTTTCTTTCTCGACATATTCATCCTAATTCCCAACTTCTTATTTAAGCTAATGCAAAAGTTTGAGACGAGACGTACCTAACTAGATTTCAGTTCCAACTTTCAAGTAAAACAAACACCATATATTCATGCATTATTAACTTGCTCATTTGCTCATAACTTTTGATGCTTGAGTATATAAATAAACGATACGTTGCAGGTGAAGAAGATACACCAAGACAAGAGAGTGGAGCAATTGGTGGATAGAGAGGTAGGATTGAGGTATGATGAGATAGAGGTAGGGGAAATGGTGCAAGTAGCTTTGCTTTGTACACAATACTTGCCGGCTCATCGCCCTAAGATGTCCGAGGTTGTAAGAATGCTCGAAGGGGATGGTTTGGCTGAGAAATGGGCAGCTTCACACAGCTATATCCATGCTGCAAATAGCTTCTCTAGTAGAAGTAAGTCACATTCTAATGAGGAGTTTGAGCACGATCAGTCGAGCTTGTTTGGGATGATGACCACCATGGACGATGACTACGATGCTCATTGTATGGAGCTCTCGGGTCCGAGGTAGGCAGAGAGAAGAGGAGAGAAGTAGGAGTAAAGGAGTTTGGTTTCTTAGTTGTTTGGAAAAGAAAAGGAAAGGAGAGTAGGTTGGTTTTGGAGAAGAGTGTAAGAAATATTGGTAAGGAGTTAGATTTTTAGTTATTTTTAGCATTTTATTATAGTGATTTATATAAGTATATATAGTTTTCTTTTCTTTTTTTAAATTAGTAAATAAAGTGATACTATGTGTTTGTGTTTTTGTGCACATGCATGCCTCTATTGCATGAGGGTTTAGGGAAAAGAAAAGGGTAAAGCAAAAGGGAAAATGCTTTTGACCGAAAGTTGTGAGTAGTTATGCTTTGTGGGTTACAATTTTGATTGTCCTATTATTTCTATCATTTTTTTAAAATAAATAAAAATGTGTTAAGATGTAGTAATAATCTTATGGGGTGAGAATCTATGCAAAATTGGATTTTCGTAAAAATAAAAAATAAAAAATGATGCGTTTTATAGGTAGTTTTATAGGCAATTGTAATGCATGGTATGTACAACTATAGGTCCATAATGCATAATGCGTCATCTATACTATTATAAATTTATAATGCTTCTCCATCAAAATTTGGACCATAGATCTTCCAAAGATCGATGACCCTTATCATTCCTCATTTTTTATGAGATCTATCTTTTTTATATAATCTCTTGCTCTCAATATCATACCTACATAAGGATGAACCGTCAAACTTGTTCAGCCAAATGGGCTGACTTGACCTATCCGAGGTTTAGGTTAGGTTGTGCTCTATAAATAGAGGGCAAAAGGACGGGGCTAATAAGCCCGGTCCAGCGGGTTGGCGGGCCATTTTGAGTTTGGCCAAAAAAAAGCCCTAGGTCCATTGGCAAATATTGCTTGCTATGAATGATCATTTTATTTCTTTTCGGCCTTTCTCACTTCTACCGGAAATGCACAATATAAATTTTTTTAGCCATCCTTAGTTCGTGCTATGAATGATCATTGGCAAATATTGCTTGCTATGAAAATATTTTTCTTGCATTTCAATTTTATTTAATAGTAATTACTTTTAAACTCGTAAAAACTTGAAAAAAAAAAAAGTTGTGAGCCGAGTTTGCTCGATGGCACATAATGGGTCAGGTTGGGCTGTGATTTTAGGAGCCTGAAAATATACGAATTGGCCCGACCCAACCCTTTTTTATGCATCTGTCTGGTCAAGCTGGGTTTCAACCGTTTTGAAAGCTCTTCATCAAGATAATCGAAACTCGAGTGGTTGAACCGGTGCCAGGGTTGACTTCCATTTTCTTTTTCCCGATTGAACCAATCAGAACCGGCTAAAACGATGACAAGTTCCAGGTAAAACGGGTTAGACTAGCCTTTTGAGGTCTCATTCTTAAAACCTTGGCATTAAAGTAAAAATGGAAAGGCTTTAAGGCAACTTGATGATTGAAGATTGAACTATCTATGTTGAGTAGCAATGAATTGGAGTGTTGCTTTTCTTGACTAACACTGCATACACGAGCTCTTAGATCTTTCTCCTCGTACAAAGCTTCTCTCCACACCCCCCCTACCTCCTCCGGTTCCGTTTTGCAGACCGAATCAACGATTCGTGTGGGGAATTCAATAGCTCAGTTTTAATCCGTCCAATTTTTGAACTCGCTCGAAGCAATCCTAACCCAATTATAGTACTACTACATTTAGATTCTATAATTTGTTTTCAGGTCAAAACACAATACATAGATGCAACGTGTAGTATGTCATCTGGAAACCTATGTTACTCGGACTCAGCCCCATTTCTAGAACACTCCCAAAACAAATGCATGCTTTGTTCAAAGAAAAGGAATTAATAGCAAATTGACTCCTTTCAATCAATTAAAGTTCATAAACTGTAAATGATGATAGGAAATGCAACAGTAATTAATGCACACATCAATATATACTGTATGTATATATCCAGAAACACACCTCCATATATGAATACCATATGATGAGAGCGATTGAATGAATACAACAATAACCATAGAAAAATTCTAAGAAAAAGCTATACCGTACACAGATTTTGAGATTTCTTCAAACATCGAAATGCTCGAGCTGCACATCTCTGGCTTTTAACGGCACGTACTCGCCGAGATAGCCTCCGAGGTGATCGGCGAGCAGCGATTTGTCGATGTTCTGGTGGTGGTAGGACTTGCACACCAGGTATATGACGGTTTGCGCGATCAGGGCGAAGAGCATCAGGATCGAGAGCAGAGCTAGGCTAATGATGCCGTATCCGATCCTCGTCCCGATTCCGGCGTCGCTCTGCACCACGAAGATCGCAAACGCCAGCTGGATCGCGAAGAAGAAGACGCCGATGACGGTGAAGACGAGGAAGGAAACCCCCAATTTGCCCTTGATGAGGTCCTGGCTCTTGGTCATGGCGTGGAGGCCGTAGCTCTCCTCGAGGACGGAGACGACGGTGGCGAGGTGCCAGATGATGGTGATGTAGAGGAATCCGACGAGGTAGGCGGCGGCGAAGGCGAGGAGGAAGATCGGGCCGAGGACGTCGAAGTCGCCGAAGAGGACGGCGCCGACGACGAGGAGGAGGAGGGAGACGACGTTGTAGGTGAAGACGATGACGAAGTTCCAGATGAAGGTGACGATGAGGCGCTTCCAGACCTTGGGGACGACGGAGAGGACGGCGCGGAAGGAGGTGTCCTTGGAGGCGTAGATGCAGGCGACGGTGTAGACGACGGCGGAGGTGGAGAGGAGGGCGAGGACGATGAAGAAGATGAAGTAGGCGATTTTGAAGAGGAAGAAGGTGGAGAGCTCGGAGGAGAGGAGGGCGTTGAGGCGGTCGTAGGCGCCGGTGCCCTCGGGGGTTTGGTCGAGGATGAATTCGTTGTGCATGATTCGGGTGAAGAGGAGCTCGGAGATCTCGATGTGGGCGAGGTAGATGAAGGAGAGGGGGATGATTAGGGCCAGGGTGATTTGGGCGAAGATCTTCCGCCATGAACGCACGATGCTGCAGGTTTCGCCCAGGATGCCGAAGAACCCTAGGAATTGGATTTCTTCTTGCTCTCTATCCATGGCGATTGGCGATTTGATTGGATCTTGGATTGGATTTAGTATTGGATTTCTCTCCCCAGAAATTTCTGGTAATGGATTCTGAATTTGAAGAATGGCGATTGACTTATTGGAGAGTAGTGTTCTTTGGGTCGGTCATTTGGTCAATTTTGGAATACGATTTTCTTTTTTCTCTTTTCTTTTTAAGATTTTTATTTTTATTTTTATTTTTATTTTTATTTTTATTTTTATAGGTGTTATATTAACGATAAATGATTACGCACTATGGTCGTGGGCACATTCATCTTTTGCTCACTTTAATTTACAAGACACATGTGAAAATTGAAGTTAAATTTATTTTGTTATTCGTTCTTTTTAAGTTAGTGAGAAGAATATAAATCGATCAATATTTATATATCTTGTAATGTACTTATTCTAAGGTTAAAAGGTAAGTATAAAATAATTGAAATAAGATATTAAGGTGAATAGATGATGAAAATACAAAAAAAAAAAAAAAAAAAACATTTACCCACCACACCATTGGGGTGTAGGTGTGGCGTACATTTTTTATATATTAAATAATTAATTAGTAGTTTATATATAGTAAAATCTCTATAAATTAATAATCTCTCTAAAATAATAAAATCTTCCGGTCCCGATTGACTTGGGCTTTTGTAAAATATCATCAAATTTGATAAGATAATAAGATAATAATTTTTCAAAAAAATCCTTTTATAAATATTAGGTCCCATTAAAACTCTAAATTAATAATTCAACGATAAATTTAATCAACTTACACTTGTAATTTTTTTGAGTGCATATGAGATTATATCTCTTATCTTACATAATGTTTTACTCGTTTGATCAATCATAGTAGATGATTTTGAAATGTTTTTTAGATAAAAATGTCATGATTGAGTGTTATTAATTATTTTATTTTTATACTGAGATTTATATATATGTTTGATTCATCATCCATGAATATATTTAACTGGCTATAATAGTTTTTAAGTGCAACAAATTAATGTAAACATGTACATCTGAGTAATTCCAATGACTTGATACATGCGTCCATACATATAATATTTGATTGTATACAATGAATTGATATTATATATAAATATATGAAATTAGTTTCAGAGAATTGGTCGATGAATGAATATAATCAATGAACTCATAATATTTTTCAATACCCCTTTTCAAAACCCCATGCACAAAATACCCCTTAAAAAAAAAGCATGCACAAACTACCCTTTTATTTATTTTACATTTAATTTTTATTACAATTTCGATTTTTCATTTTTTTTTTTATTTCCACTAACTTCAATGTGATTGAAGTGACTCTTTTGGCATAAATTTTTTTCACTCAATGCGCATGACAAATTATTGTACTGCATTTGATTATTGTACAGTATTTGCCATCAATTTTGTTCAGTGATGAACAGTAAAAAAATGGTATCCTATGTAAAATTTTTCAATATATAGTTGCAAATCGAAGCTGAATTCACAATCGAAAAAATTTCTTTGTTTCGACTTCACCGGAAAAAAAAAAACTCTATTTTCGTGGACGAGCAAATACAAGGAAAAGGCAATCAACATCCGATATTAAAAGGTATGTCACAAAGCATTAGAAAGACAATAGTGTTAAAAAAAATTTGGCCAAGATAACGCCGGAGAAAGTTGGCCGGAAAATTCATCACGCCGGCAGAACATAACGCCGGCGTGATACATTTTCCGGCCAACTTTCTCCGGCGTTATCTTGGCCAAATTTTTTTTTTTTTTGTTTGTTACATGTGTGATACTATATGTTTTCATATCATCAAGTTTTCGAGAGCTATGAATGAATGATATGTTATACGTATATTTTTTTTTAGTTTTTTATGTATATGAAGAGTGTTTTTTGATTTTTTTTTTGCAATGTATGTGCGTAAATCAAATAAAAATATAGCATAATGTGAAGCAAAAAAAATGAAGATTAATACCTCATTTCACGCCGGAGACATCACGCCGGAATGCACATACCGCCGGCGTTATGTTTACGCCGGCGTTATGTTCATTCCGGCGAGATGTCTCCGGCGTGAATTTTTTTTTCATGTAGAATGAATTATTTTGTTTCATTTCGTATACTAAATTGTTTCATTTAATGATTTATTTGCAATGTACGAATTATTTATCGAGAATTATTGTTTTTTTTAATGTATATTAAGAGTTCTTTTTATATTTGTATGTGGTATGTGAGTAAATTAAACCAAAATATAGCATATTAGGAATAAATGAAATGAAATAAGAAAATATGTTGATTTCACGCCGGAGTTATGTGGCCGGAATAATCATACTGCCGGTGGGTGAACACGCCGGCGTGATGGGTTTTTTCGGCCAACTTTTCCGGCGTGATTGTTTCCAGTACCCTTATTTTAGTATTCTCTATTGATTTTGACATTACTTGTTCTCATAAATTGATTTAATTTCTCCGTATGATTAATTCGAGTTCATTTTATATTGTAGATGGATGTAAAAATCAAAGCGTATTACGGAGGTGAATGGGATGGAAGAAGGTACAAGAATGGCAACGAGGTCGATTTTGTGTGGACCGAAAGTGATCTCACACTTTATGGGTTGAGATTTATGGTAGCTCAGAATTGCTACCTAGTCGGTAGTGATTTCGATATGTACTATTTTACGATATCCGAGAGCACAGGACATACGAGGAAATCGAAGTTGCAGTCGAACGCGCAAGTGGTTGAGCTATGCACTAAACACCTTAGCCCAGAAGTGTACGTGATTATCAAAAACGGAGGGTCGTCTTCACATGTCGGTGGTTCGTCTTCACACGTCGGTGCTTCTTCTTCGTATATCCCACAATTCAACCCGTCGTACCAGGAACCGTCTTCGTTCGAATTCGGCAGCACATATGGCAACACGGATGATTTAAATTCACAGCTCGATGATATCGTAGAGAACATCAATTCCGCACGTTGGGATGATGAACAGGTGTATCAAGTCCACAACCTCGGAGGCAGTTCGTCTCATCATGCCGCAAACGTTCGTGGCGATCAAATACCCGACCAGAATTATACATCAGGAAGGGGTGAGCAGGAGGATCCGAACGAAGATGATGTCTTGCGCGACGACGATGATGATGAGGATGAATATGAGCCGTCGCTTGACGTCTCCACCGAGGACAGCGATCAGTCGAACGCGTGGGGTGAAGGAAGGCAAATTCCTAGGGCCCTAATGGCCGAGTGGACCGCCTGGATAGCTGAAGAAGGCGGGTTCAACAGACTGTTGGCTATGATGTTTCCAGACCTGCACGGTAGGAGCCAACCGCCTCTGGATACTGATACGGAGCACATGAGGAATTGGTTAGTGCCGGTGGCCCCACTTCAGCCTCTGGAATCTGCGGCGTTCAACGAGGAGGACCGGCATATCGTCGATCTGCGGCGTGGTGCATATTTCAAAAGCAAGAAGGATCTGTATACCGCCGTCGGTTTGTGGCAGATGGAGAGCAATAAAAATTTCTACCCCAGGTGGTCGGATACGATTAGGCTGGTCTTCAGATGCACGTCGGACAGACGTTACCTCTTCAACATTCGTGCCATAAGCAAGGGCGATAATTGGGTCATTTCAGTGTTTGATCCCGAACACACATGCGGGCCCAATACTGGGACGGTCGAAAGAAAGAAGGTCCGATCTAAAGTCATCGCGGCGTACTTTGCGAAGAGGATCCTACGCGACTCCGCGATAATGAAGCCTAAGATCATTGAGCACGAGTTGCTCACGTCGTTCGGCATTAAGGCGAGTTACGACGTCTGCTTGAGGGCGAGGAATCAGGCCGTGGAGATTATCTACGGGAAACACAAAGAGTCATTCCAAGATCTGCCCGCCTACCTCCATGCTCTCGAGACATCCAACGCCGGCACAGTCACCGATCTCGACATAGACGAGGAGTCCCAATTTCGAGGGGTGTTCGTTGCCCTCGCTGCCTCTATAGCGGCGTTCAAATACGGGTATATAAGGCCGGTTATATCCATCGACGCCACGCAGTTGAAGGGCAAGAACAGCGGCGTCATGTTCGTAGCTGTGGCGAAGGATGCGAACGAGCAACTATTTCCCTTGGCATACGGCGTGGGGCCTAAGGAGAATCACTACTGTTGGACTTGGTTCATGAGGGGTCTGAGGAGGGCTTACGGGAACTTGACTGACATGCTGATTGTCTCTGATCAGCACGTTTCGATTGAGTACGCCGTAGCTCAAGTGTTTCCGGAGGCGCACCATGGGTTGTGTTACTACCACCTGAGTCAGCACATGACATACGGCATGGTTATCGGTGCCATGTTCCAACAAGCTGCGTACACGTACGATCAGAGAGAATTCCAAAGCATCATGGCATCGATGCTTAACACCAACCCCGACGCGTACAATAAGGCTATGGAGAACGGACCCGCTAGGTGGGCTCGCAGCATGTGCCCCGTTCGTCGATTCAGTACCCTCACGTCGAACGCCGCAGAGTCTTTCAACAATTCCCTCCTTTGGGCACGTCGACTGCCTATAGTTGCTTGCCTCGATGCTGCGAAGCTCGTTATCGAGAAGTGGTTCGATGAGAGAAGACTCAAGTGTCGCAACGACACACATCCCGTCTGTGAAGAGGCGCGGCGAAAGATCGGAGTCCAGATAGAACATTCGCAAAGGTACAAGGTCAAACGGGTCAGCCTCGACGTGCCGCATTTCAGAGTGCAGACACTAGATCACGTATACCACGTGGACTTGAAGAACATGTTGTGCGACTGCAACAGATGGCAATTCGATTGCATACCGTGTGCACACTCGATCGCAGCAATGACGTAAGTTATAATATTTGAACTCAATTATTAAATATTCCGTGTAAGGATTGACATTTATTTATTTCAACAGAGAAAATGGCCAGGCTGTAGATCAGTACATTTCGCACTACTACAGGAGGGACAACTATGCCAAGATTTACAACCGGCAAATATTTCCAGTTCCCAAAAAGGAAGAGTGGACGGTGCCGAGTGCGTGGGACGGTGTACAAATTCTACCCAATCCGTATGAACGGCAACCAGGGAGACCACGGGAACGTAGACGGAGGGGGGCACAAGAAAGGACAATCAGGCGTGCCCCTCGGAGATGTCGTCAATGCGGCGAACAACACGGTGCAAGACAACCCTGTGCTAACCAGTACGATTGAGTAACACCTATCAGTGGATTGTTTAATTCAAAACTCGTGTATCAAATGTTTATTCAATGTTTTTGTGCGTCGTTTTTAGTCATTATGTGATATTAACAGAATTATTTATCATAATAACAAAAAAAACACCATGATTGATTCATTCCGGAAGTTCACGCCGGAGTAATAACGCCGGAAAAGCCATCACGCCGGCGTTATGTTAACCCGGCGGTATTGGAGCTCCGGCGTTAAGTCTCCGGCGTGAAAATTTTCATTTAATTCATTTTATATATATTTTTTCATTTTTCTTTTATAATTAGAAATATAATGTACATGACTTAAACGATTATTAATTTTAGATTTAAAATTTTCACCACGATTGAACGAAATTTGAAACACGCATTCGAATTGTAAAAATTAGCAAAGATTAAAATCAACGTCAATTAGAAGTCTTGTGAACTAAACGCCATGATCCGCATAAGCAAATATTCTTGTTGCATACAACCTCTTATATTTGCAACAGTTATTATTTGCGGCCTCTATGGAGGAACTCCCGCTGATTAGACGCTCCACGTTCAAGCAAGTAACCACTCCACTGCATTTGGATGCTCACTCCTAATTAGGCTCTCTTTTTTCCAAAAGACCGCTTTAAAGCTCATCTCTTCAGGTTCGGGTTTAGTGACCCCGTAGACGTTGTTCTCATAATAACCGCCGGCAAGTAACCAATAGGGCATAAGAACAAGCAACGGGTCTAAATCCTTCTTCACAATGAGCTTTTCAGCGGCGTCCAAGTCCCAGTACACTGGATCCATCACATTAACTTGCCTGACCTTCATCCGCACATGAACCGAAATAAACCGGCTTTGAACAACCCACGGCAAAATAACCTAAACAGGGACGAACGAGACATAAATTAACATAGGAACAAAGAAGGTATGCAAAAAACCATAGTAATGAAATTAATTGTTTCGTACGTACCGTTTCTGCTCTCCACCAGTTCGTTGTTTCGTACGTCGGGTTTATGTTACGAGGCAGATTGCATAAGTATTGCGATGGATTCCAATTTTCCACTATCCATTCATGCTTTAGAATTGGTGTGTTCTGAGTCTGCCTGGGCACATCCCCGTGCATAATGCGTTCATATGAAGCCCGCAGATCCACCTAAAAACACGAGTAACATGTCAAGCAATTTAATTGGGATGCAGAAGTAACACTTTAATAACTAAAAACAGATCCTAGATACATGTCAAACGTAGTATGAATCGAGAGACAATTAAATATTAATTTCACGCCGGAGACATCACGCCGAAATCGGCATAACGCCGGCGTGATCAGTTCCCGGCGTGATCCGTTTCTCCGGCGTGATTCTCCGGCGTGAAATGAATCCCAACGATTTATAAACTAATTTGAATCAACTATAAAATTTCTGGCCATATTTCATATGATATACACTCTAAATTGGGTTTGTACGAACATACCATTACGTGCGTGTTGAGTATCATGAGATGGCCATCCACGTATTTTGGCCAAACTCGTGTCCCTTCGTGGAGTTGTTTACGAAGAGTCATCAGGGCCAAATCCATTTGCTAGTACATGAATAAAATTTGATTAACCGTATATAAGACACGTAACCGTATAGTACAATATATCAAGCATATTTCAAAAAACACGTACCGCAGCGTCCCAAGGTACCCCGTCATTCACCATCTGCTTGAGGACTCCGATAGTAACTGGTGCAATTTGATCAGGTACATGATTGAACTTGGTGGCGTAGTGTACGTTCGTGTACCAATAGTTGAACTTAGAGCACGTTTCTGACTTGGGCCATGCTGGTTCAGAAGTCGGTATATAGTCAGACACAGCCTTCAGGACGACGTCCCCAAAACCTGATGACTATTTCACAAAAAGTTATCAGATTTCTACGCCACATAACAATAAATAAAAGCACTGGCGAATACAATACCTGACCACGTTCAATCCGCGAAGTCGATGAACGAGCTCGATCACGAACAGTAACATTTGGCGCCGTCGAAGTAGTATAGTCGGCGCTAGAGATGTTTTCTGGAAGTGAAAATCGCCCCGGCTGAAAGTCTTGGTACGTGGAGTATTGCGTGTACTGCGTGAAGGGGGGAATGTACGTCGACGACTGCAAAATAATGTTGAATACAAATTTAACGTCAAATGTCGAAATAAACTCGTAATATTAGGCACAATAACATCGAAATAAAAGTAATAGAATATGGAAGAAGGTAAAAATCAATAATATAGAACATACGGGTGAAATCACGCCGGAGAAATATGGCCGGAGAGTACATCACGCCGGCAGTGCATAACGCCGGCGTGATGTAAATTCCGGCAATATTTCTCCGGCGGTAAAAAAAAGTATGCATACCCAATTCAGTTTTTAATCTAATGGTACAGAAATGGAAACACAAAAAACAGTTTATATCACAAAATTATTTCCAACCGATTTTACCTGTCCCGTAAAAGCATCCCATGCGGCCTCGAGCGAAGACGAAGCCTCCGGTAACGACCCGAGCGTAGTGTAGGGCTCAGAAGGTCCACTGTCTGTGTACAGCGGGAGGGTCGTGTCCCGACGGTCACCGACTTCGGCCGTCACATACTGTATCCCGGAGCTCCTAGAACTTCCTGCTCCGGTAGTCGCAGCACCTGACGGGCGTGCTGAAGAAGGCCGAGCCGATGAGACAATCGGAGGACGACCACCACAAGCGGATCCACGGCCTCGACTTGGTTGGGAGACCGAACGTGGAATACTTGAAGACTTGCAGCTGAACAAGGCCTTCACCTCGTCGAACATAGTTTTCACCTTGTCCATGAAGCCTTTAAGTTTCCTGTCGATCTCGGCATTCTGCTCGGCTATCTCCTCCCTCATGATCGCCCTTACGTCATCCGGCGTCGCGTATTGGGGGACATCGTGACCCCTACTGCCGCTTGAAGATGCCTCCCTCGGACGTTTTCCGGGATCGCGCCTGCTCCCAGATCCCCGGCCCGATGTGTGCTCGGCCTGGTCCTCACCCATGTATGCCCGGCTCTGGGTGCTCCTCCTCGGACGTCCTTCCGACGTATCAAGTATGTCGTCGGGGTCGTGCAACGGTCGCCGTGGGCGTGCCTCCGGTGGAAACTGAGCGGTGTCTCCGGTCGCGTGGACCGGCACGTAGAATGGTACGTCCGCCGGATTCGGGACCAGGGACGACAGAAAGTACTCGAGCTGCTCCTCCCACGGGGTCGGCTGGATGTTACCGATCGTATAACGAGGATCATCGACGACTGCGAAGAACTGTTCGGCGCTCATCTTAGCCCGCGGGCTCACGCGGAATTTCCACCTCAAACACCTCGGGTAGACGTCCTCGTCCTCAAGTGTCCCAACGCAGTCAGCCATGCCTCCAATCACTTCGTATCCCCACACTATCAAGGCCCAAGCCGGCCCGTAAAAGTGGTAGGTAGGATTGTCTAAGGCGTGCTGGACGTAATACCTAAGGGTGATGTAACTGTATGCACCCCAAGGAAACCGTTTGAACTCCGCCGGATTATCTGCCAGATGCCACAGCCAGGGGAACGGGGCGGATTTTATATCGTGCCCCAGGACGAAGGTATTGGCAATCAACACATTTGCCAGTCCGAGCAGGGTATCATGATCGTCCTGAAAGTATTTGGGGTCTGTTTTGATCAGAGACAACAATTCCCCCCCCCCCCCCCCCCCCCCCCAAGCGCCTTCCTTTGCGACAAATCCTGTTGTGGAGTTTGGACTTCTTCGGAATCGTATGGTCATTCGGATCCCACGAGCTTTCGCCAAAACGCAGCCCGGTCACTAGGGCAAAGTCGGGGGGAGTAAGCTCGACTAAACCCCCTTTTATGGCGAAAAACATGCCTCCATCAATAGTAACAGCTCGACAGACGATGCTGTGAACTGTAAGGCCATACGTATTCCCCGGGCGCCACTCCAAAAAATGCCCGAAAGGGCCTTCATCCTTGAATCGTTCGACCAGTGGTTCATCCCCTGCCACTAGTAAAGCTGTCTCCACATGCTTGAGTATATTAGTTCTGTGGTACAGGTTCACGGTGCAGCGTTGGTCGAAATAGTTCAGACGACGTAGACGGGCGGCATTTGCGCCACTCGGGACAAGAGCCTGTTTAACGAAAACATAAAACGTTTAGTAATGGAATATTAGAATTAAAAAATTTGGGTGAAAATCACGCCGGATAAACCCTGCCGGAAAACGGATAACGCCGGCGGGATATCACACCGGCGTTATCCGTTTTCCGGCAGGGTTTCTCCGGCGTGATTTTCACCCAAAATTTTTAAATATTATTTCCTTCTATATTTTGAGTCCGATAATTTCTTAAAACTAATACTACAATTTTTTTAAAAAACTATTTTCAAACATATACATATATAATTGTATCAACATAAATATAAACAAATTTGTATACTAAAAATCATATTATAACATAATTAAGAAAAAAAAAAAAAAAAAAAAAAAAAAAAACACAATAGTGAAAATCACGCCGGAGAAACCCTGTCGGAAAACAGATACCGCCGGCTTCATATCACGCCGGCGGTATCTTTTTTCCGGCAGGGTTTCTCCGGCGTGATTTTCACCCGAAATTTAAGAATATAATTTCCTTCTATATTTTGAGCCCGAATATTTTTAAAAACTAATACTACAATTTGTTTAAAAAACTATTTTCAAACATATACATATATAATTGTATCAACATAAATATAAACAAATTTGCATACTAAAAATCATATTATAACATAATTAAGAAAATAAAAATCATAAAAACATATTAGGGCCTATCACGCCGGAGAACGTCGCCGGAAAACACATAACGCCGGCGAACAATAACGCCGGCGTTATGACGTTTTCCGGCCACTTTCTCCGGCGTTTTTTCGAGCATATATATATATATATTTTTCCCTACTCATTTATGTATACGTATAATTTTTTAAACATACCATTATATTTTTTTCCTAAACAATTTTTAAGATCATATATACTACATTATAAGATGCACAAAGATTGGAATTAGGGCATATATAACAATAAAAATTACAATTACACTTCATAATAATGGGGAAAACATACCATTTTTTGTAGGTTAAGGAATTCGGTGTTCGAGGGGTGTTCGTCTCCGGCTTCGTCTCCGGTGTGAATACTATTGTTTCCGGCCAAGCTCCGGTCTACAAACCCTTCAAATAACATATTACGAATTAATTAGCAAATAAATCACATAATTATTGAATAATTCGAATTTAAATTTGAATTCAAATTAGATTAGAAATTTTTCGAATTAAATTTGAATCTAACATATAATATAAACTTGTAAATTTATAATACAAATACACTAAAATACGTAAACAAAAATAAAAGGGTTTTTTGGCCAAGTTCACGCCGGAGACATGTCGCCGGAAAATCCATCACGCCGGCGTAATACCACGCCGGCGTGATGGATTTTCCGGCGACATGTCTCCGGCGTGAACTTGGCCAAAAAATCCTATTTTTTTTTTTTACATACACTAATGTACTTATTGAGTATTACCTAGTTATTTTCGACCGTCGACGGGATTCGAAGACTTCTCCCGTGTCGGGACGGGTTGCCGGCGCGGTGGATGGTTGCCGGAAAAGAGAGAGAGATGGGAGAGAGTAGAGAGAGACTTGAGAGAGATGGGAGAGATGCCGGAAAAAAAATTCCGGCCGGTGGGACGTCTAGAGAGAGAGGGCCGAGAGAGAGAGTTGAGAGAGAGTTGAGAGAGAGAGAGAGCTGAGAGAGAGATGGGCGTGTTGGTGTGTGTTGGGGTGCCGGCATCACGCTGATTAATAGGGGGGGTGGGGGCACAATAATGTGCAAAAACTTTATTTTTTTTTGTCATTTTGTTGTTTTTTAGGGAATCTAATTCCCCTTCCCGATGTGAGTCAAAAAACCATAACAAACTCCCACAATAAATCCTTATTATTGATTTAAAATTTTTTGAATAAGTGGGACCCACCACAATTAAATAATAAAAGGGGTATTTTGTACATGCTTTTTAGAGAATGAGTATTTTGTACATGGTTGGTTTCAAAAGGGGTATTAGAAATTTCTACCCATCAATGAAATATATATGAATTCATTTATTTTGGATACACGTATACTAAATTTGCTTAATTTAAAAAGTCGCTCTTTTAATTAATAAAATATTAATTTATCGATATATTAATATCTCTTTTAATTAATAAAATTTTATTATCCCAAGATTATTAATTTATAGAGGTTTTACTGTATATCATGTTTAATGACGAAGTTTTGTGGTCCCCACTTTGGCATGTTCTAGATAGAAGTTTCCTTCCTGCCTAAACAAATCATTTCTTCAACGGGTGGTTCTTGGTCTAGAAACTTTTTTTTTTTTTGTCTTGCATTTTCTTAATGATATTTGAATTTTTTTTTTTAACCTAGTCAACCCCTTAAAATTAGTAGCATTTCTGATCGATCTAGTCATGGTAAAGCAATTAATATCGAAACAATAATGAAAAGAAAATAAATGAATTACATGGTTCAATTTATCGGAATAGATTTACATCTACGCAGTGGCGGATGCAGAAATTTCATTGAGTGGGGGCTATATTCTAAATTTTTGAGTAAAATAAAATTACTTACTATTATATTATAGTTTGACAGTGGGGGCTTTTACACTATAATTTGCACAAACTAATAATAATTTGATAAATTTTAAAAAGTAAAATTTTTATTTTTTTGATTGGGTAGGGGCTTAAGCCTTCACCCCATTACTCTTAGATCCGCCACTGCATCTACGGAGCAGAGGGGATGTCTCTTTGTTGAGTGTACGAGTGATGAGGTACAAAAAATGTGCATGAATCTCTAACTCTAATCTAGCCCCTATTTATATTCAATTATGTAGAGTTTATACAAAGTTTTCTCCTATAAATGATTCTTTGAGTTTATATTCTCCTTTGTGATAAGTATCCGAGTCTTCTACGTCTCTTAGAACTTGAGTTGTAGTCGATCAAGGAGTCTTTATGGGCCAAACCTTCTTGGGCCAAACTCACGTGTAGGCCGAGCACTGTTGAGCCCATTTATATTAGGTCCGATGCTTAGGCCTAGTTATCGGGTCATATTCAATTCTATCAATTTCCAACATATATAGAAAATGATAAAAATGTTCTCTTATCAACCGTGAATAATATTAATATACTCATGTTGATGGTGGTAGAGTTTACTTTCTTTACATATGTTTAGATATATAATTAAATTTTTGTTTATTAATAGCATATCACGTCATCTGTGGACACATTAAGTATGTTCACAGTGAATAAAGGAACATTCGTTTAGAAAATGATATGTTGCTCTTATCATCCGTGTGATTGCAATTTTTATTCAGGATAGACGGAGTAAATCTTTATTTTGATAAATAATTTAGTATTCTCTCTAGTTCATTTGATTCATTTATGTTTAGTATTTTATATTTTTACTTGTATAAGATAAATAAGTTAAATAAAATACAACAATGATCATCCTCATGTAAAGATGTTTTTGTTTGTTTCGTACACATTAAAACGCGGTGCAAGATACAACATCGAAATCCAAACTTCGATCGTGATTTACGTTCTAACTTACGTGTTAAGAGATTTTCGTTTCTTCATGTAATGGTTGAGAAACTTACTTGTTTAGCTTGAATCCCCACTATGGTGTCCACGTGCTTCGTCGAACCGAACTTGGGACGATCCTGGGTGAACGCCTCTCTTCTCGGTCGCTAGGAAACTTTGCAAGAGAAGCTCAAGTGCGGCGGTAGTGTTGAGAATCTGATCTCTATCTCCTTTTGTCGTCCCATACACTCATATATATATGTGCACCATCTCAACCTAGTTGAATGTGCTTGGGCCGACACTATGGGCCCAACAATATAGGCCCAATAAACTAGTCTCATATGCAAGGCCATAGATCTTTCAATTTTGTATCTTAAGTTGATAACAAGTAGGTGAGGTCGGAGAGACTTCACAACGCTCTTTCATGAATAAAAGAGATCAAGTTGAATCAACTAGAGTTTGAATTTACAGTAAGATCATTATTGAACCTGTTTAATCGAGATGTGAAGATTGCTCTGAGTTTTTTTTTTTTTTTTTTTTTTTTTTTTTTTTTTTTTTGATCGGGCAATGTTAGTTGTTAGATTAGATGTTAGTACGTCAAGTCTCCAATAACTCCTAGAAAATCTCCAAGTCCCCTTATATCTCCCACAATTCGCTCTCATTAGGGATCGAACCCGGGTCACTCCTTCAAGGGAGGATCCCGGTGGCCAGGTGCGCTAAGTCACCTGGTTCAGATTGCTCTGAGTTTAGAGTGATTATTTCAAAATGTAGGAAGTCGTTGGAACTTAATGAGTTTAATTTTACATGTTTAAACATGTTTCTTGTAACATTAAATTTGTAGCACGCCACCTTGTTAGCTTTAGATTTTTCATTTTCGTACGTGCAGAATAAACCACCAACTTTCTTTAGGACCTGTATTTCATAATAATTTTTCAATATTAGCCATAGTCGTTGCTTAGTACCATTCAAACATGACGCCAAACTCAAAATTACGAGTTAGGGATTCCGAACCCTTAATTATGATTAGTATTATCATTAAAAGTCTATGAAGCATGTTACTAGTGTAAAAAGCACATTAGTGTCCAAAACGTGTAGAATCAAGTAGGTAGTAATATAGTACTGTACATATTTTTCTCTAAGCAGTTTTCTTCTATTTCTTGGATGGTTCCTTTCGCCGAAGTCTTCACGCCTACAAGTCAATGGTTTTAATAGAAAATCATTGATTTTTTGGGGTGCGCCGTGTTATTCATTCAGAAAATAGTCTATATATATTGCTCCTGCTTTTTTCGATTTTATGGGGTATGCATATTTTATTTCTTTAATTAATCGATCCATTTTCTGAATATAAATGTGCATAATAGGGAAAATCAAAGTATTGCCCAAAAATATTATATGTGGCGAGAGATGGTGAATGTGTTTCACTTGAAATACTACGATAAAACCTTCTTCTCCTCGAAAGTACTAGAGCGATAGGATCTATACTTAAAAAATCTAACCCCTACTGTTTGACTCTGTCATGGAAGAGACTTGAATATTAAACCTTTGTAAGCTTTATTATTATTATTATTATTATTATTATTATTATTATTATTATTATTATTATTTGAGCCACGGAGGACTTGAATTTGGACCTTTAACTCTAAAACTTAACCCGGCCGCTACATCTAGGCTAACACACATATTGTAATCTTGATTTATTGTTGATAATGTGACATAGGCAAAAGTTGAAATGTCGTATTATATATTGGTTGATAGCGCCCCTTTGCTATAGCCTAACCTGTAGATTTATGTACTGCCCTGCGCTGTAGTGACCGAACTACAATGTAGTTAAACTAAAAAATTTGGTGACGGATCTTTCTATGGTCGCAAACGATGATTAATCATTATACGTACAATATATAGAATCATTTATTTAGCATTTTAACAACTTGATTATCTAGATTCTGTAGTTTGTCCAACCAATAATTAAATGAGACTTTATTATACTATTCAAATTAAACAATGGTGATGATAACTTTCTCTTTTACGAATAGACTTTGTCGATACACACGTTCAGGATACTTATTTCATTTTTTTATTATATTGGGTCCTTTCATTGGCCTCTATAATAATAATTAAAATAACAACGATAATAACAATATCAATAGAGTTGGTCTGAGTTTTGTGATGATCGACAAGAAAAAATTCGACTCACACTAACCCTTTCTCGAATGCAACCCCACTTAATCTCTCTGGTTGGTTATCTATGGTTGGTTAGGTGTTTCATTGGTGATGTGTAATGACACGAAAGATAATTTCACTTCGAGATATTTATGGGATAAAAGTAAACTTGTGAAATTGTATAATTAAGGTTTTGCGAAAATGAATAATAAGGTTATATTCGAAAAAAACAATACCTTGTTGATATAAAAGACGATGGTGAAGCTGTGGATTGATGAACAGTGTATTTCTTTGTGATTTCCCCTTTAGAGATTGAGATGTGAACCCAAGTCATTTTTACTTGCTTGTAATATCTTGACCGTGTATGATACTTCTCTCGTGTAGTTGTATTAAATAAAATTTTCTTCCCTTGTAGGAGAGGGGGGAAAAAACAATAGTAATAGTGATATATGCACTAAAGAAAATTAATCTACTACTCCTTAGACAACATTGTATTGTAGCAATGGTAATTGTGTTGTTATGCGCACATTCTTCTGTTACAAAAGTAAAATATCAGTTTTGTTTGACTGCTTATTTACTATTAACAATCTTTTAGGCATTCCATGCATCATAATAATAAAATATATATTTGTGTATACGAAATTACAAAATATTGTAAATTGAGTCAATATTTTTACCAAAACCATAATAAAATTGCATATTAGTGTGTTCAATATGAAATAGGGAGAAACTCATATTTAGCCACTTTCATTATAAGTGAAACTTATATAGCCACAAGTTTAAAAGTGTGAGTTTTATAGCCACTTTTGCATGAAAGTACATAAATACTCTTACTTTTTAATTGGGACCCACCTCTTTTATTATTTTCTTTTATTTTTCTAATTATCAACTTGACACTTTCTCTCTCCCCCCTCTTTCTCTCTCTTTCCTACCGTGCCATGCATGAACACGGTTAATTGTTTGTTTTTTTTTTGTTTTTTTTTTTTTTTTAATTTCAAGAAATGAAATAGTATTTAATTTATTTATTTTTGTAAATTATTAATTAATGTCCTTACCGTGTTCATTAGTTGAACACGGTTGATCTTGTTTTTTTTTTTTTTTTAATATTATTTTCACAAAAATTGTAATTATTTTATAAAAAAATCAATAACTAAATAGTAATGCATTTAATTTATTTCAACTACCAAATCTGATTTTGATTTTCTTCATTAATTCAAGAGAGTAGATGGTAGTAATAAATGTGGCAAAAATTGAATTGAATACACAACAATTGCAACAACATTCATTCATTCGAACTCACCAAAAATTAGAGAGAGAGAGAGAGAGATTTTTTTTGCAAAAAAAATCTATTTTTCGTATATTAATTTCTGGGAAATCGAGGGACTATTTTCGGCCGTGAAATTGGGAATATTCAAGGTTTTTCCGACTAATATAAGGTACGATCGTAATTTCATTTCGTTTCGCATATTTTCGATTTTTTTTTTTTGCTCAAAACAATAAAAAATTGAAATTGTTCTTCGTGGCACTGTTGAGACCATAGTGACACTGTGGATCATAGTGCCACGGTTGGGCAAACCAAGCCCAAAATTTTTTTTTTCCCTTAAAATAAGGTTGGGGCACGGTTGATTTGGGATTTCAACCGTGTGACACGGTTGAAATCCCAAACCAACCGTGCCTTGTATAGTTATTTTTTTTTAATTTATTAATTATGGCACGGTTAATTTGAGATTTCAACCGTGTCACGGTTGAAATCTCAAATTAACCGTGCCTTTACCGAAAATCTAACAAAAAAATTCTTGTGTTTTTTCAGGATGTCGTATCAGAGAATCATCGTGCATCACAGTGGGCATTGGGAGAGGACCTCGTACGTGGGAGGTGATAGTTTCCTCGTGCACTTCCCCATATTAGGAATTACACGTGATAAGGTGCTTAGGGAGATCCGTGATCAATTGGGCTCCGAATCGGAGTACATATTGTACTACTTGACGGGCCTAACCGATCATGAGAGGATGAAGGTTGTTCTGAAGAACGACACGGATTTGCTTAGGCTTATCGTCGAGCAGAACGATTTGCCAACCTTGTATGTGATCGAGAAGACACAGAACATCAACTTTCGCACTCCTACGACACAACAATCCACGGTTTTTCAGAACTTGAATATTGGAGGTCCTAGTCATCAAGAATCGGAGTCTTCGGATGAGGAGGCGAGGGATGAGGAGGCGAGGGCTGAGGAGGAGAGAAATGAGAGGGCTGAAGAGGCGATTGATGAACAACAGAGGGCCGACTTGTTTGAGTCGTTAACTACGGAGTTTAGAGCATGGATTCAGGAGCCGGGGCGTGTTGATAGGATCATCGGGCACCGAAGCATACATTCAGATAATCAAGACGGAAGATCCGATGATACTCGTGCAACTCACGAAGCCATAAGAAATTGGTTGATTCCGTACGTCGACCTAGATACGGCAATGCCTCTAGGCTTTATCGAGCCCGATTACAGCCCCTCACTTGGCAAATTGCGTGTGGGTGGCCTCTTCAAGGAGAAAGATGAATTGCAAATAGCCGTGGGCCTCTATCACATGGAGAACCGACTAGAGTATACCACCGAACGCTCAAACAAAATGCGTTTGAATTTTGTGTGCAACCAGGATGATTGTGCATATTTTCTGCGCGCACGACAAAAGGGCGGGATATGGAAGGTTAGGAAATATGAACCCAACCATACGTGTCAAGTGGTTCTAGACGGAAACAAACCGAGACAGATTTGTGCCAAGGTTTTAGGAGCTTTCTTTGCACTTAGACTGGTCGTCGAGGGATCCGTGTTGAAGCCGAATGAGATGATGAATGAGCTACAAACTCAGTACGGCATTCAGATAGGCTACAGCTTTGCACTGCGTGCCAGAAACGTAGCGATCGAGAGCATGTACGGAAGTTACGAAAAGTCGTATCAGAGGCTACCGTCTTACCTCTACCTGCTGAAGGAGAGAAACCCGGGAAGTGTGTACGATATGGTGACATCGCATGCTGACGATCAACTAGTGTACATGGTTCTTGCCCTTGGACAGTCTATCCAAGCCTTTCAAAGTGACTTGCTCCGTCACGTGTGTAGGCATCAAAAATTTGAGAAAATAAATAAAATATTTTATTAATTTTATACATTAATTTGATTTGGATTATTATGAAATCTAAATTAAATAATGTATTTAATTAATGAATATATTAAAAATAAATATCGATTTCTTTGCCAGCAAGTTAAATCTTTTATTGACATACATCAATAATTGACAACCAATCAGATTGTGACACCTCATCATGGAGGCCCAATATAGAGCCCAAAAGCCCATCAAGTCTGCTACCTCTACACCTATAAATAGGGGTCAAATGAGAGCTCAAAAATCACACCAGAATTCATGAAGTTCTAACTCAAAAATTAATAGTTGAATTTCTTACGAATTCTTTTGAATATCTGAGGTATTCTTCGTAGAACCAATATCGTTCTTCGTGGAAATCACCAATAATATTCAAGGTGTCCTTCGTAGAACCAATATCGTTCTTCGTACAAATTCTTATAATCAACGTTTTATTCGGAAATAAGGCAAATGCCATCTGAATAAACGTTATAAAGTCCCACAATAGCGTTTGATTCGAAAATAGGGTAAATGTCCTTCGAATAAACGTTATAAAAATTCAAGTATCAAAGCGGAGGAGATCAAGGAGAGCCAAATTCTCCATAAATCTCGGAAGTTGTTCAAACATCATTCAAGCATCAAGTTGAAGAGAATATTCAGAGGAATCATAGAGATAACAACCTACCATCTACTCAAATTCTTTAAATATTTATTTGTACACATCTTTTATATTTTATGAAATAAATAAAATTTTTGTGTTTACAAATTTTGGCACGCCCAGTGGGACAATCTCTACCTCTCATCTCTACTCTCCGTCAAATCGATCAAGATCAATATGCTTGCAACTTTGGAGGAGCAAGTCGCCAATTTGACAAAGCTTGTCGAAGAGCTCGCCAAACAAGTTTGCGAGCGAGACATCCAAATTGCGAAGTTGGAGAAGCAAAAGATTGTCGATGCAAATAGCGAGCAACTTGAGGACAATCATGAAGTCAAAAAGCCGCAAACAGAAGGAAGTGGAAAAAAACCTTTGGCCACAAAGCTGGAAGTCAATTCCGATGGTTCAATCCATGTTGATCAACTCAACGAATTCATCGAAGGATCAATCAAAGATAAAATTGAAGGCAACTCCAAATCATCGTGGACATATAACAAACCATATACTCCAAGGATTGATCTTTTGAAAATGCCAGTCGGCTATCAACCACCAAAATTTCTACAATTTGATGGTCAAGGCAATCCAAAGCAACATGTGGCTCACTTCATCGAGACTTGCAATGGCGCGGGAACATATGGAGATCACATGGTGAAACAGTTCGTCCGTTCCTTGAAAGACAATGCATTTGATTAGTATTCTAACTTGGAGCCGAGTTCAGTTGATACTTGGGGGCAGTTGGAAAAAGAATTCCTTAATCGCTTCTACAGCACTCGAAGAACGGTGAGCATGGTCGAGCTTACAAAGACAAGTCAACTCACATATGAGTCTGTCATCGACTACATCAATCGTGGAGAAATTTGAGTTTAAATTGCAAGGATCGATTGTCTGAAACTTCTGCTATTGAAATGTGCATCCAAGGCATGCATTGGGGTTTGCAATACATCTTAAAAGGAATTCAACCAAAAACTTTTGAGGAATTGGCAACTAGAGCTCACGACATGGAGTTGAGCATGAATTTATATGAACATGAAGATATCTCAACACAAAAGCCCCACGAACTACAAGAAAGTCGAGAAATAGAACATGGGGGCAAATCCTTTGAAGAAACTCCAAGTGAAGATGAAGAAGAGGCGAGTGAATCTTCCAATCCATGTGGCGATCTATGAAAATAAATGTACTCCTAAGCAAGAGTTTAAACTGTTAATAAAACTCCTAGATGCGAGTCAAAACCATCTAAATTCTCCAAATAAAGATATCAAGTGATACTCCTTGACACGAGTATAAAATGTCTACAAGTCCAAATCAAGTGAATACTCCTTGACACGAGTATAAAATGTCTACAAATTTAAATCAAGTGAATACTCCTTGACACGAGTATAAAATGTCTACAAATTCAAATCAAATGGACACTCCTTAACACGAGTATAAAAGGTTTACAAATCAAGTTTGTCAAAGCTCCTTGATACGAGCATAAACTGTCTAACTTCAAATCAAGTTCGTCAAGACTCCTTAACACGAGTATAAACTATTTGCAAATTCAAGTTCAAGTTCAACTTAAAGAACTCCTAAATATGAGTATAAACTATTTACAAATCCAAATCCAAATCGAAGAACTCCTAAATACAAGTATAAACTATTTACAAAGTCAAATCCAAATTTGAAATCAAGAACTCCTTGGTACGAGTATAAACTATCTTAATTCAAATCAAGTTCATCAAAGCTCCTTGATATGAGCATAAACTTTCTAAATGCAAATCCAAAGCTTCTTGATAAGAGCATAAACTATCCAAATCCAAATTCAAATCGAAGAACTCCTTGAAACGAGTATAAACTTTTTAACAAATCTCAAGCCCAAGAACTCTTGAATATGAGTATAAACTATTCACAAATTGAAAATCAAGAACTCCTTGATAAGAGTATAAACTATCTAAATGTTTCGAGACTCGTCCATTTCTACAACAAGTCGGCATGAACAAGTCTCGAGGGGGCAATTTGTAGGCATCAAAAATTTGAGAAAATAAATAAAATATTTTATTAATTTTATACATTAATTTGATTTGGATTATTATGAAATCTAAATTAAATAATGTATTTAATTAATGAATATATTAAAGATAAATATCGATTTCTTTGCCAGCAAGTTAAATCTTTTATTGATATACATCAATAATTGACAACCAATCAGATTGTGACACCTCATCATGGAGGCCCAATATAGAGCCCAAAAGCCCATCAAGTCTGCTACCTCTACACCTATAAATAGGGGTCAAATGGGAGCTCAAAAATCACACTAGAATTCATGAAGTTCTAACTCAAAAATTAATAGTTGAATTTCTTACGAATTCTTTTGAATATCTGAGGTATTCTTCGTAGAACCAATATCGTTCTTCGTGGAAATCACCAATAATATTCAAGGTGTCCTTCGTAGAACCAATATCGTTCTTCGTACAAATTCTTATAATCAACGTTTTATTCGGAAATAAGGCAAATGCCATCCGAATAAACGTTATAAAGTTTCACAATAGCGTTTGATTCGAAAATAGGGTAAATGTCCTTCGAATAAACTTTATAAAAATTCAAGTATCAAAGCCGAGGATATCAAGGAGAGCCAAATTCTCCATAAATCTCGGAAGTTGTTCAAACATCATTCAAGCATCAAGTTGAAGAGAATAATCAGAGGAATCATAGAGATAACAACCTACCATCTACTCAAATTCTTTAAATATTTATTTGTACACATCTTTTATATTTTATGAAATAAATAAAATTTTGTGTTTACAACGTGATTGTTGTTGACGGGAATGAGCAGGTGTTTCCTCTTGCAATAGGATTAGGTCCTAAGGAGAACGATGAATCATGGACATGGTTTTTGTCGAAGGTGAAGAGTTGTTTCGGGGCTTCGGACGATCTATTGATCGTTTCTGATCAACACGTGAGTATCATCAATGCCGTGAACGCCGTTTTCCCTAACCGAGCACACGGCCTCTGCTTCTACCACATCACGAAGAATCTAAAATCGTTCGGGCAACATGCCTTGGGAATTTTCAAAGAGGCGGCCTACGCAAATCAAGATTCAACGTTCGATGAAAACTTCGATGCCTTGAGATGCTTCGGTCATGAAGGAGGCGGAATTTATAGAAGGTTGTGTGATATCGGCCCTCCGAAGTAGGCGAAGTCAAAGTGTCCCGTCCCACGCACGAGTTTCATGACTTCTAATCCGGCCGAGACAATGAATGCACGACTACTGTGGGCTCGTCGGCTGCCGATATGCTCGATGCTTGAGATGTATCGCATGATCGTAGAAAAGTGGTTTGACCAACACCGTCAAAGTGCCCTTTCTCGAGAGCACGATCTCACTCCGAAGGCGTACGAGAAGATGTCGGCAGCCCATGAATGGGGACGTCGCTACCCGTGTAGGACGACAGCGACTCCCAATTTGTATAGGGTAGAAGGTGAGAACGTCAATTACCTCGTGGACCTTCAAAACTCGACTTGCTCGTGCCGTGAGTTTGACTTGGACTTGATGCCTTGTCGACACGCCCACGCGGCTCTAAGGTACGACATATTCTTATGTGAGTTATATATAGACGAGATTTAATGGTACGACTGATTTATTTATTCATGCTCAATCAGGTATTCAGGTGGACGAGCAAGTGATTACGTGAGTCACTATTTCAAATAGTCTACCTTGGTAGCCATATACCCCAACCATCGAACTCGTCCCTCATCCGGAGTTGTGGGACGTGCCCGACTACGTGACCTCATGCGTTGTGCGTCCACCTCTAGTACCTAAGCAAGCCGGACGACCAAGGGAGTCACGTGCAAGAGCCGTAGGAGAAGAAGGAACGTCAACATCGACGGCTCGACAAAGGTGCACTCGATGCGGACAAGCTGGGCACAACAGGAGAGTATGTAGAGCTCCAATTCCGATTGGCGGTGTCGACTTGAATGTACCGCCCCAAGATGCGGAGCCTGGTAGAAGAAGGAAGAAAAAATGTAGCATATGTCAAAGCCAGGAACACACGAAACCTCGATGCCTCTTGCGAATAATTTTTCGATTATTTTTATTTCGATAGATTGAATCTCATGTTTGGATTGAATTGAATGTTTGGATTGGAATGGATTTCAAATGTCGATTGAATGTTGTACTAGGTATGGGAAATAAAATTGGCATGGTTGATTGGGGGAGTTAGAAAAAATTTTGCCAATTTTTTCCCCCATTTTAACTGTAGAGGCACGGTTGAAATGAAGATTCAACCGTGCCTCACACGGTTAAATGAGCTTGTCAACCGTGCCTTGCCCTCTGGACGGTTGACTTTCGAGGCACTGTTGACTTGAGGGTTTGACCGTGTACCCTAACAGTGTACCCTAACCGTGCCTACAGTCAAGGGGCAATTTTTGAAAGTCAGCCTTCTAAATTTTCGTTAATTTCGATGTTAGTACGTAAATTAACCATCAATTACACATTAGTTACTAACGATACATCAATTATGTGTCGTTAACAACAACAACGAACCCAAACGAAGTTCGAATCTTTGGATCATGAGGTAGGGGACCATATACATTGTAGGAGTGTTTCATCTTAGGAAGTGGCGATGCATTAGATAGATTAGATTACGCTATTTTAATCATTAAAACCCAATGTTTCCGCTTTATTTGTTGTTTTTTAATTAACTATGGCATATAATAGTGACGTCACACGCAAATTACGATCAAAAAATGGATTTTTGGACAAATTGATGGTTTAGGCACGGTTGGGGTTCTAAGAGGCACTGTTTGGCACGGTCAAATATAAAGTCAACAGTGCCTGACGGAAGTCAACCGTCTACAGTGTTAGGCACGGTTGACTCTACGTTTTGACCGTGCCAGACACGATTGAATATTCAGTTCAACCGTGCCTTTACCGAAAGTTTTGGGAAAAAGGGGGCCAAAATTTTTCTAAGTCCAAATTTCCTCTAATTCCTACTCTTTGCACATTCGATATTTGTTCGATGATTCCACATTCGATTATCTAATACGATAATTGCAAATTGACAAAGATTGCACATTCGATAATCTAATACGAGAAACGAATTCCATAAACAAGTTTGATAAATACGAATCAACAAGGTTTTTTAAACATCTACATTAATCCTCGATAGATCGACCGGACCGTCGACAGGATACAACGAAAGACTAAAAATTATCCTAGCCAATATCTTTCGTTGCCGTTTGACGAACTTCTCCTCATCAGCATTTCGTAGAGGAGGTGCACTCGAGGCGAGGATACGATCCAAGTACAAGCATGCGTATACAACGCAGCTCACACCGTCGACTTGGACATACTGTTGATCGTCAGGCATGAATTTTATCGGCATAAAGTCGGTCCTCATCTTCCCTATACCCACCTGTTGGTTCCAAAAGTCGGTCTGGGCAAGGACTTTAGGGAAGAGGCGACTTATGCATAGGAGTTGTATCGTGCGATGATCTCCAGTCTCGCCCTTTTCGAGGCGATACAATATTGAATCGTACACCTCAACCCTCCACTCTGGAACGCAGACGCGAGCGACCACGTAATGATTCGTCCCGAGATGGCAAACCATGACAAACTGTAACAAGCTAGCTATAATTAGATACACACTAAAGTCGGGAAAAGAGAGGGAAAAAAAATGAATCGTACTTACATATTTGCCATGCTTCCAAGGGATGTACGTATTTGTCCCTTCGAAAACCTCCAACAGGTCATGTTTGGCCTTCCATTGGCGATACGTCTTTCCCTCTTTCAAGCCTAGCTCAGGATCCCCCTTGTGCTCCGCTTCGAGGGCTCGATTCAACGCCTTCTGTATTTTCAACAACAATTTACAATTAGAGCTACACTTTGTATGTAAAAACGTTAATGCAAAAACGTTAATTAATAATACAACTTACGTAGTAATCACACCCCGCCAGTATGACTACACCGTGTCCTACTCCGGGAGCTAAGGATTTTCGACGGCGTAATCGAGACCTCCAATACAGGATGTAGAGGTCAATAATCTGAAAATGCACAAACAAAACACAAATTAATGAAATCTCGAATTGTGATCTAAACACACAAATAAAAACGAATTCCATAAACACTTACCGACGCTTCCATTTGAATCTTCGGGTCCTCGATTTCATCAAAGAGTTTTTGCCCCATCTCGAATGCGAACTCTTGACAGGTGTACGCTTTGGCATCCTTCCCCGAAGCTCTATGCCGTGCATAAGCTTGTTTCATAGTCCGCATAGAAAGCCGTGAGTCTGTGTTCGCCATATACGGACTCTGGAGGAAGGAGGAAGGCTTGATTTGCCGGCCGGCTTGAGTAGAGATTATCCTTTGCCCGGCTTCCGGATCAACCTCTAAGTCCGAACCCTCCGATTCGGGTGATTCTCGACCACCACGAACAGGCGAGGGGATATCTCGGTCGAGCTCGCGTAAGTAGGCCTCGTGAGAGGACAAGGCTTCCCCTCCTCCCCCCGGTGCTTGAGTCGGTGTCCGACTCCTCGACCTCCTAAGGGCCTCCTCGATCCTCTGACTGCCCCCGCCCACGTGCGAGTGATACGACACCTCGGGAGACGGCCTCCTCGATCCTCGGCCCCCGAGAAGGCCCTTAGCACGCTCGACGGCGGCCTTGGCGAATCGAGCAACAATGCTGTTCTCGTCAATATCACGAACCAGTCGATCACCGAACCTCTCGATGAACCGGTCCATCGCCGCATCGTCTCCACGACATTCGAGCCGACACGGATCCCCGTGGATGCAACAGACAACGTCGCTCGATTCCTCGTGACGAGATGACTCGGCTCTCGGGCGCTTCAACGGTCCCTCGCCTCTACGGCGCCTTGACTGCGCCTCGTCAAGCGTGTCCCGATCCACGGCTTCGAGACGGAAAGGACGGGTAGGCAACTGTACCTCGGAAGAAGCACGGGTTGCTCGACGGGGAATCACGACCCGTTCAGCATCCCGACACCTCAACCTTTCTACGACCTTGGCCATCTCTCGGGCCGCCTTCGATCTCCTCTGCTCCGGCTCCGCTTTCTTGTGGGCGTGGCGTTTCGGAGCATCGTACTCCAACACAAGAGGGTTCGGGTTCTCAAAACTGCGGAGATAGGGCTGTTGTTGCTCTTCCTCGGATGGGCGGAGCCTCGCGTGTACCTCGAGCTGTATACACGTATGAAATTCATTAGTTAACTACATACGGATGAAACAACTAAATAAATAAATAATTTTAATGCAAAGTGAAGTCATTTATTACCTCGAGGTTGTCGAAGAAACCGACAAAGCGCGTGTACGAAGAATAGGTCTCCCACCTCCTCAAACGGGGCAACAACTCACGTCTCTGTGGAGGTTGGTAGCCACAGCTTCGTCCCAAAGACGGAATGGCCTTGTACGCCCATAAATTGAGCCCCCAAACCGGCCCGTACAAGTGGTATTTTTTTTGCTTGTTGTCGATCTCCGATGGATCTTTCTTCACAACGTTCAACTGGTGGCAAAGGATTTGCCACAACCACGATCCCCACGGGAAATCCCTCCACTGCTCCTCGTTCTCTACTAGCGCCCAAGCCCAATCATCGATGGGCGAATTGTCACGGCATTGTAGAATGAAGTATAAGACGAGAAGGTTGGCGGCCTTCAGGTATTGCTCGGGCGTGCCTAGCCTTTGATCTTCATTCGAGAAGTCATCCCTCAATGTATTCGCCTTGATCGTCTTATTCGGGCTTCCGTACTTCGTGTGGTATAGGCTCGACAACGGTATAATATGATTTCTCCTGTAGGGGTTGAAAGCGGAAGGCCCAAAGTTTAATCCGGTCACAATGGCCCACTCTCGAGGGCCGCATATTATTTCACGCCCCCAATCGAAAACCACCTCTCGTGCTCCGGGATCGACGAATCTTTCAACTCCCAGGCTAGAAACTCGTGCACGGCACTGATTGCCACATCTTTCCTCTTGAGCTCCATGATGTAACGGAACGGGCCTTCTAGAAATCGATCCATGAGCTGCTGTCCCCCGACCCTCAACAAAGCATCCGAGATCTCCGAAATAACCTTATCCCTTGTGTATAGGATTACTTTGCCCGCATATCCTTGCATTCGAGGTCTCATCCACTGAAACCTAGGCTGAAAATATTACAAAGAAAACAAATTAGTATAGATATAGCAAAAAAAATGAAAATCGGATAAAAAAACACCAAAAATGTTCGGTAGAGACACGGTTGAATTCCCATTTCAACCGTGCCTGGTCAACGATTTTGCGAAAGTCAACTATAGGCACGGTTGAATCCCAATTTCAACCGTGTGCCACACAGTGGCATTTCAAATTCAACCATGCCTGGTCAACATATTTGGCACGGTCAATGGGATGGCACGGTTGACTTCCGATTTCTACCGTGTGATGCACGGTCGAAAATCAAATTCAACTGTGCCTATAGAACAGTCGAGTATTTTGCTATTTTTCCTCAGATTATCCATACGAATTCCTCATTTACAAACCCTAAACCCTAAACTTTGCCATTAATGGTGTTCAAACTAAACCCTAAACCAAAAAATAAACTAATCGAACGAGAAAGCTAAAATACAAATTCAGATTTTCGGTTTTAAAAACTAACCGGCGGCGGAGGCATCGGCTGTTCTTCGTTGTCGGAATGCGAGCCTGACATGGCGGCGGTGGCGGCAGAGTAAAGTACGTTGCGGCGCGGCGGCGACGGTGTGGAGGCGACGGCGACTGAAATTTTTGGGGGTTTCTTTTTTCCAATTCGACGTCGAGAGAGAGAGAGAGGAGAGGGAGAGGGTGGTGGTTGGATAATTCAATTTTGTATTAATGGCCCACAAAATCCAATTTTTTGTTTTTTTTCTAAATATTCTTTTATTCATTTTTTTTTAAGTTGTCAATGATGAGGTGGACACACTTTTTAAGGGTAAGTATGTCTTTTTACCCAAAAGTGGCTATAAAACTAACACTTTTAAACTTGGGGCTAAATAAGTTATAGTTATAGTGAAAGTGGCTATAGATATACATTGAGACTATGAAATATATACAATTAAAGAACCCAATAAAATTAGCTGACGGAGGATGAAAAACAACTCTTCGATCATGAAAAAATATTATTTGTAATGAGTGGATGTTACTATATATTGTTTTTGGGTTCTATTTATTGTACGTAATTGTTAAAGTGAAGTAGTGGACTATGAGACAAACTTTTTTTCAGGTAGAAATCCAATTTAGGTAATAAATATATAACACACAAATCAACAAGCGCCCATGGCCTAATGGATAAGGCGCTTGACTTCTAATCAAGCGATTGTGGGTTCGAGTCCCACTGGGCGTGTTTTTTATTTTGTTTTATTTTATTTATTTATTTATTTTTTTGCATTCTTTGGGGCTCTTTATTTTCTCTCCCTAGTTCCAAAATACTACAAAAACACAATAATTCATGTGCGTGTATTTAGGTGTGAGTACACATAGTTTAAAGTTTAGATTTAAAAAATGAAACAACGAACCAAAATTAAAAGGCTACATAACTTAAAACCATTGTAGAGATAAATCTATATATGAAATGATATACGGTTCATCTGATTCGATCGGCTGAAGGGTTGATGACTGGGCAAGTTAGAGCTAGCAATTTGCTAACACAAATAAGTGAATAACATAAGTATGGCAATAAACGTCAAGTAAAGTATCGACGCAACAATGAATGGTGTTGGATAGTCTGAAAGGTCTAGTTAATGTTTATTGTAATGAAAGCAACGAGTAGCGTCGTGAGAATGAGAAGACGAAAGTCATCCTTACTAGTCCGATTGATCGATTAGTACGTGAGAGTTGGAACGTGATTAGTCCATAAATCACATATATTGGGTGACATTTCCTCTTTAGAGTTTATTATGACCGTCTTTTAAATTTTCAGTTAGTTATTTTAAAAAAATAATAATAAATAAAAGACAAATGACAAAACGGCATACCCAGAAACGAAGTCGAGACTTTATTTTATTCTATCAAACGATTGATACGGCATTATTATTTTATTTTATTTTATTTAATAATAAATAAAAGACAAATGACAAAACGGCATACCCAGAAACGAAGTCGAGACTTTATTTTATTCTATCAAACGATTGATACGGCATTATTATTTTATTTTATTTTATTTTTCTTGAGGTTGAATACAGAGGATTATTAATAATACGATAGGATAAAATATAGTAAAACTTACTAGTAGTAGATAGGATGATTATATGTCTCCTATATTTTGACAAAAGTGAGGAGAGATGCGACATAAACTAGGCAAACTTTGTGCCGTCTTCAGCATTTCTCTCATCTCTACTCCTCGCAGTGCTCCTTCTTCTCGCTGATCTTGCACCACCTATATAATTACATACAAACAATTAATACAAATATAATTACCAAAAAAAAAACATTTTATATCCTATTAATTGTTGCAAAATACATTCAATATATTTATAATAAAAATTGACATTGACAATCATAGCTTATAGTAGTACTAATTTTAGGAGAAGGGACCCTAAATCCCTAATGATAAAGTACTCAGCTCTATTTCTAATAAATGTGTCGGAATTCAGCCGATTTAAATAAAAAATATATATAATTTACAGGTAATGAATGATAAAGTCGTTGAAAGTAGATAAAATAGTAAAATTGTTCTAATATATGTGTTGGAAAATTAACTCTTACCGCCGTACGTGATTAAAAATATATATAATTAATCGGTAATGATTAATAGCATTGTCGAAAGTAGATAAAACGGTAAAATTGTTGGGGGAAATTATCGGGAAAATGAATTAAGCACTTGGGCTGGTAGATAATTTTGTAAATATTGTAAATAAAGTGTACAGTAAGATCAGTTTTGAATTAAAATTAAATTTGAGTAAGAGAATAATTTACTTTTTTAGGAAACTAACTCATGTAAGATTGACGTGGACGTCGAAATTCTAACACATATATCATGAACGGAGGAACACGGTGACAGTTGACAAACAAATTAATTGTGCTAAAAATGGTTATGCAGCCTAGTCGGGCAAATTAAAATTGAAAATATAGTAGAAAATGCAAGAAAAAGTTGAACTGATATTCGGAAAATAAATAAATTAAATTCGACTATATACCTTCTTCACAGCTTCGCACCGACATTGCTGGTTGATCTGCTCCAGCTCCTCACAGCACTGAGGGAAGGCCTCCCGCCAGCCGCGGCTGCCGCCGAACGACGACCGATCGAATCGGTGGCCGTCTGTCAGGTACTCCCGGCAAGAGCTCAGCCTCTGCTGCTCGATCATGCGGCGGCAGCGGCCGCGCGCCTCCGTGGGATTGAGAATCTCCACGGCGGCGGCGGCAGACAGGAGGAGGAGCAGAGCGAGCATAGACAGAGCAATCTTCGCCATTATTTTAAAAATTAATTAGTTGGTGAATGTTGGATATTTTTGGATCACATAAATATAGGAATTGATGGGAGTGAGGGGTTTAGATGCATGTATATTAATTAAGTAAACGTGGCTGGTTGCATGAGATGTTGAGTGGAGCTTATTTGGCAGGTGGATGCACCAACTTTGCATGGTGGTCACGTTGTTTATATATCCGTGGACGGAATGTTTCGACACAACATTTTTATGTAATTTGACATAAAGCGAAAAAAAAAAAAAAAACGAATGTATAATGAATGAAATTTAATTGAATTTTTGTGAGTGAAAATGAATTTTTATGTGGGGTGCAAGGCTAAAAATAAAAATGTCTACGTTTTTATAGCTTTTTTATGGATGGACAGAAATAACAAAATGTCCACGTATTTTGTCAACGAGATAACAGATGCATTATATACAATTGTATTGAAAGAACATTATAATAGTATTGAGAATATGTTATAATTGTGCATATTATATATTATTATTGTCTATATAATGATGCAGGGGAAGCGTTTAAATCCGTTGATTGTGACTCACACAATACCGGAACAGAACGCAAATAAGGTGAAATTCCGTTGATTCTCTACAGAATACCGGAAGACACACGAAAGGGAATAAACCCTAATTTTCAATATCAAATTCGACTCCCTCAATACAAAATGGTATTACATATATATAGACTAATTAAACAAGCCAAGCCCATAAACTGAAATAAAAGATAACTAAAACCCTAACGATTAAAATATTAAATAAACTAATAACTAAAATACTCTAATTATTCTTCATTCTCCATCATTCTCCTCTGCTTCGAAACGATTCGTCCTCGAATCGGAACCAGCTTCATCTCCAAATGAGGTATCACTTGCAAATGGCATCATAAACTCAAAGTGCGCCTCACAACGATGGAAATCAGAATCCGCTTTATACTGGGTAAATTGCATAATACTACCCTGTGTTTTAGGTAAAAAACATCAAACTCCCCTGTGTTTTTTATTTTGCATAAAACACCCACGTGTTTTAAAAAACCCTGCACGATTAACCCAAACCGTGAGCACCTCTCGTCGTTTGCTCACTTTAGCATTAGTTTGTTCGATTTTTTCGATTGTTTTATACTCTAGTATTTTAGAAATTAACATTGAAATCATAAAACCTACAAAATATATAATAATCGGCATTCGATTTATCATATTATTCATTTTTTAAGTTTGATGGAAAAATAACAAACCGAATGTCGATTATAATATATTTTGTAGGTTTTATGATTTCAATGTTAATTTCTAAAATACTAAAGTATAAAACAATCGAAAAAATCGAACAAACTAATGCTAAAGTGATCAAACGGCGAGAGGTGCTCACGGTTTGGGTTAATCATGCAGGGTTTTTCAAAACACATGGGTATTTTATGCAAAATAAAAAACACAGGGGAGTTTGGTGTTTTTTACCTAAAACACAGGGTAGTATTATGCCATTTACCCGCTTTATACTTCAGATTGATTTTTTCACAAATCAAATAAGAGGATTTATTTATGATTATCAGAGGATTAGAATTACTTTTACTATCAAAGAATGCAAGACGGCGCACAATATCACCCACATGGATTAGACAGTAACAATTGTTAGGAACCGCTAATGACTGTTTACCCATTGAGACAACACTTGATTGCAAGATATGATGAATGTTGTCGTCTCTTGGAACACTTGTATAGTTCTTCACTTGAGAGTCATCTTGAAATAAACCACCAAACTCATCCAATTGCAATATTGGAGGAGCTGTACCATCACCAATAGAATAATCAACAAAGATAATAGCATCAAACTCATCAATCTGCGTGAAAGATGAAGGGCGAATATCATAGATTTGAGGACACGTATAATCTTCAAAAACATTCTGAGAAATAGAAGATGGATAATCATCATAAATTGGAGGACCCAAATAATCCTCAACTATATCACCGTGAGTATTCGTCCAAAGGTGCGAAAAGATGCTCCATCGCGCAGGAGGATCGTAGCAAGGCTCTGATACCAACTGATGCAGGGGAAGCGTTTAAATCCGTTGATTGTGACTCACACAATACCGGAACAGAACGCAAATAAGGTGAAATTCCGTTGATTCTCTACAGAATACCGGAAGACACGCGAAAGGGAATAAACCCTAATTTTCAATATCAAATTCGACTCCCTCAATACAAAATGGAATTACATATATATAGACTAATTAAACAAGCCAAGCCCTGAAATAAAAGATAACTAAAACCCTAACGATTAAAATATTAAATAAACTAATAACTAAAATACTCTAATTATTCTTCATTCTCCATCATATAATGCATCTTCTTTTCAACAAAAAAAACCAATTATATAGAATGGGTTAAAATCAAAATAAAAAGTGTCTCACGCGTGGTGTAAAAATTTATGAACGTAAAGTTGACGTTTTCGATCAATTATAAAATAAATGGAGGGTGCATATTATTTTGTAGTGATTGTTGTGTTGACCTTCTTTAAAAAATACTACAATTATTAACGCTTTTAAAAATAATAATAATAATAATTATCAACAAAAAATTTAAAAGTCAGTGTTACAAAAACTCTAGCATCATATTAATATCCACACATTGCATTCTTGATTCGTATGAGTGGACGTCAAATAGTAGATGTTAAAAAAAAGTACTTTCTAGGTCTCGTATAAGATGATACATATTTCTCTTTTTCATCGTTTCATACATGATAATATCTTTCCTATTTTGGAAACAATTAGTCATACTTAAGAAAGAATTCGAACACTTAATTATGCACGAGTACTAATATATTTTAAATTACAAAATATAAAATTATCACAACTTGCTTCTTTTATTCTACGACTTTTACAATTTCTATATCAATTTAAAGGTCTTATACGTATTTTTTATATAAAATTAAACATCAATAGATATGTTTAAAGGTTTGAATATATATATTAAATAAGATACGAAACACACACCCTTATATGCTTAAACGCATCATCCTTAATTATCGTGTCCAAGAGAAAAGTGTCATTTGGGGCAAGACATAGGGTTTACTTCCACTTTCTACTTCGATTGTCTAATATTTTTTTCGATACAGAATTTTAGGTCCAATATTAAAACAACAAATTAGCAAGGGATTCATATAAAAATGTAAAAATTAATTCTTTGTATTAAAAAAAAACAAGACAAGTTATTTTAGACAATCCGATTAAAAAAATACGGCAATTAATTAATGCAGGACAGAAAGGGTGCATGGTAATAATTAATGAAGTCACATTCTATATAACTAACTATCGTATTAGGCACTCCTCATATATACAACGTGGCATGCACCCTTTTCTTCTCGTGAATTCATATGCGCGATTCACTCATTCACCTCGACAACTTCATTATTTCATCCATCGTCAACTCAAAAAAAATTTAAATACTCCAACTAGAGAGAGAAGAAAAACTAGGATTGCGTACCACTTAAAAGCTATACATAAACTATATATACTTCATCCGACTACGAATTTGGTGTTTCGATTTTTATAATACAGGTTTTAATTTTTATGATGAATGAATGTTGAAATGATCTTTGAGTCTCACTTAATATGAGTAGGTAATAAAGATTAGGAAAGCAAGATAACTAAATTGGGACGGGGAATATATTTTAGTTGACTTTTGAGGTGTGAATGTAATAAAGATTAGGAAAGCAAGATAATTGCTGGAACTGGAACTGGAACGAGGAGTATATATTTTAGTTGACTTTTAAGATGTGAATGAAATAATAAAGATATTGTGTCCATTTCTATAGATGGACGAAACACAAAAATGGTGAATGATCAAAAAAACAAAATTAAAAGCATATGGATCGTGAACGGACGAGAGGTACTGTATATCATATAAATCAAGTATACATCAACATTGATCCAATTGCTGCACTTGACTCGATCTCAAGGGTGCATAATCACCCAAGAAACTCTTGTGTTGATTTCCTAAGTACAACTCTTCTCTCATTTCATTATACAATTTGCAAATAAAATAAACAATAGTTTGTGTCACTAACCCTAATAAAGTAAACCAAGATAAAAACAAGAAACACCCAATCCCACACAAAATCCTACACCAAAACAAATCCCCATCCACAACAAATCTCTTGAACCCCACTTGAACCAAAAGGAAACACAAGTTAAGAAACAAGAACACTTCACCCGAAATGACCATTTTGCCCCTCACCATTGCATTGCTCTTAATCATGGCCTCAACCCCACAATCCTCCTCCAACACAGAGACCACACTCGCCAAATGCCATATGATGCTAATGTACACGAACCCGATCACGTAGATGGCGAATATCGGGCCCGAGATCGCGACCGGGGCCCCAACGAGCCCGTCAACCGAGCCCGAAAACGGAAATAGAAATGAGACCGATGCAACGTTGTACACAACAACAACCACCAAACTCCAACCGAGTGTGACCATAACCCTTCTCCAAACCTTTGGCACCACACCGAGAACCTCGACGAGACAAACGTCTTTGGAGTCCGTCGTGTAAATACGAGACACGACGGAGACGACCGCGGACGTGGAGATCAAGGAGAGCACGAGGAAGAGGATGAAGTAGACGATGTTGAAGAGGCAAAACGACACCTCCTCCCACATGAGAGAATCCCATAATACTTTGGTGCCATAATTCTTGAAAGAGCCCTTTTCATTGTGAAGAATGTTGGGAAAGAGAAGCTCGGAAATTTGTGGATGGGATAGAGAAAGGAGAGATAAGGGAAAGATTGTGGCGATAGTGATTTGGCTAAAGATTTTCTTCCATGAGAATATGATAGTGAAGGATTCGATGAAAATGCTGTAGAAATTGAGGGAATGTGTAAGCTGCTCCATGAGGAAATTATTTTGAGAAATTTTGGATGATTTTTGAAGAAAGAAATGATAATAGGTCAAAGTTTTAATATGAGGATTAGAATTGAGGAGAGGAGATAAAAAGGAATTATTAGTGTATTTTTATGTAGAAATTAAGCAATCAAGAAGGATATAATTAATGGTTTGTTTTGGGATTGATGAATCGTCATTGACATTTAACCAACTTTGGTGTGGAATCTATTGTATCCATCTATGTATTAAAGTAAAATTTTCTAACTTTATTAATTTTATTATTCTCTTCGTCCTCTATTTACTCACTCTTGTATTATATACTAGTGGATATTACATGCGATACACGTATATTTTCGTTACACGTATAATATTTGTTTTTAATATAATCAGTTTATTGTAAATATTAATATATATTAATATAAATAAATATATTAATGATAATATTCATGTTTTAAGGATTATTCTAAAGATATGTGCATGATATATTTTTATTGAATATAAATTGAAATAATTGGAATTAATAGTCTAATGATAATATTAATATTCTAAGGATTTATTATAATGTAAGGGCAAAACAGACAAATCAAATTTTGTAAACAAGACACTTTTTATAATAGTATAGTATAGATGAATGTTCTCCATTTAATGAGTTGATCCATTTTGAGACGTAGGTCTCACAATCACTAACATTTAATATTTTATTAGTTTAACTAATTATATAAAATCGGTTCTAATTTTACTATGAAAACTATCATATACTCCCTCTATCTCAAGTATATAAAAATAATTTACTGAAAAGATCATAGTGACTTATTATTCCTATATAAATAGGACGGATGAAGCAATGCTAGCTTTTGAAGTACTTTTGAACCTCATGCATGGAAAAGGGCTAGTCTCTCTCTGCCTTTGTGAGAAATACGTCAATTACAAAATATAATTTTAAGGCCCTACTTAATTGAAATTCTTACCATTTAATATTTAAAAAAAAAAAAAAAAATCTGCCATAAACTAGGGTTTACTCTTATATAGGTGTACTACTTACTGTACTACCCTCACTCCACACATTTGGATATTATATTAATTATAATATGTGAGATATTATATTAATATTTTATTCACAGTATGAGAGGTGAGTGTAATACACTTACACTCACATATGAATTTCCCCATAAACTAGCTAGTCAAATTTCGTAATGATAATTGTACTAAAATTTTCATTTACCAAAATATTATGTTATGTTGAAAATGATATGTGAACCTATAATAAATAAGGAAGTAGAACAATTATATAAAGCATAATTTTTCATGATAAATTCAATTTATTGTATCCCTATTCATGAAATAACTAACATTAACAATCAATTTTACACTATTATTTGAAATTTTAATATAAATACTCCTTAAGTCCCTTGCTAGATGATCAATTTCCTTTTTGGGATGTTCCACTGTCGATGATACTCATTTTCTTTTTAATAAAAAATTATATTTATAAACAACTTCCTCATTATATTTATTAATCGCCACACTTTATAAACTCAACTGTTACTCTTTTATTTCGTATTGAAAAACAATTGAGTCGTCATTTAGTAAGGGATCTAGCAAGGGACGGGGGAGTGTTTAAAAATAGTAGATATCCTAATTCGCTATAATAAATTCTCTAACTAATGAAGAGTGGTACGTACACAATAAAAAGCTTGAATTTCATGTGATCCTCATATTATTTTAGTCATTTAGTGGACGAAAAAGCTCGAAATCTTATGGTACTCTATCTTTATGTGGATTAGAAGTAATGATAAAGAGAGATGATTCCTAGAAAATGTAAACGAGTCCCATTCAAAGAATTACTATGTACTTAGAGGGTTAAAGACAATAAATGATCGTATTCTTGAAGGTAATCGGGTAATCGGAAAATTTAAAAGTCGCACTACAGAGTATTCGAACCCAGGACCTTTGGCCTCGTAACTTAACCTCCTACCGTTTGGTCAACACACGCACATCAAATTTTAAAAAAGCCGAGAAAGTAGATTTGAGACATAAAGAAATGGAACATTATTGTAGAGTTTTTCCAAGTTCTTTTCATAAGATAATAAATTATACTTATATACAAATGAAATAAATCGGAAAATGATATTGAAGATAAGTGGGAATTAATTAGAGACATCGGGATTGTGCATTGGGTGATCCTAGGCACTTAAATCCTTCATCGGTTGTTGCACATAGTCGTAATATATATCTAAGACGTGATCAATCTTGTGTACTTTACTTTTCAATAGCGTTAGAAACAAGTCAAAATATAAAGCAAGTCCACTTTTCTTTAACAAGGAAAAAGATTTTATCGAATATGAGGCAGGTACAGGAAGTGCTTTAAACGGAGAGTTTAATTACGATTAGCGAAATATATGAAAGAATGAGCTTGAAAGAATTCGAGGAGAAAATAGAATAGAATTGCAATTCACATTTCTAGTCTTCAAAATATTTGAACACTCAATAATAACATCACAATCATCAAATTATCAGTGCTAACTAACCTTTACAAGAGTTCGCTTTAAATAACTTTACTTCAACTAATAAAGATTATGCTAATGACTAATTGACATCTATGATAAAATTGTAAATAAGCATTCGGGAATAAGTTAAGTTAAAGATGCGAGTATAATTATAATTAAAAATGTATTATCTAGGGTTGGACCATGTATATTCAATTCGATCTAACTCATAATTTACATATAACTAATCATAACTTTATTATACCATTGACTATTTAAAAACTTCACTTTTTTGTGTAACTTTAATAAAAGAAATTTAAAGGTCGCGCCATGGAAGACTCGAACTCGGGACCTTTAGCTCAAAATTTTAACCCCCTACAAACTACAAACGCACCCAAAAAAAATCACTTTTGTTCATGGAGAAAGCATAAAATATAAGTTTGAAAATGTCTTAAGTAATCGGAATTGACAAAATGCAGACGTTCTTTCTAGACACAAGTAAAGGTAAGATCATTAATTTCTCTTAACATTACTTACAATGTAAACTATACATTATGATAGCTACTTAGTGCATGTTTGGTTACCATTTTCGGGTAGGGAAAGAGAAACAATTAAATAATGGGTAATTCTAAACATAGCCTACAAATTACTCTTCATAGCCTCCATATACGAACAATGATATAAATAATAATAAATGTACTACTATACCCCTTAGCCCCCAATTAAAAGTGCAGAATCGAATTTACCCCCAGTCCCCACAAACCCCCATAACCACTAAATCATTTCATCGTCGTCTTCTTCTTCTTCCCCTTTTCTTCGTCCAATTTTTTCTTCTTTTGCAAATTCAATTACTAGTTTCCAATACCTATCACCTTCATCCCTCACCTCTAATTATTCATAACTTTAATTTTCCCAGCAAATTGTATTTGAGTTCCTTCATCTCAATATGTTTTTCGTGGATACATTGAGAGAGAGAATTGCAAAATTCTTATAATCCCAATTCCCAATTAAAGCTTCATTAACCCCCCTTCCCCTCTCTCTCTTATTTTTGGGTTCAAATTCAACACAATTGTTAATTGTAATTATGACGTGCCTTGTTTTTGTTGGAATCTTACATTGAAGAATAAAGAACAACGAATTCAAAAGAATTCTAAGAGAGATACGTGGGCTGGTAATATTTTGGGTTAATGTTGGGGGCTACGAGGGCAAATTAGTAAATTTGTTAATTTTTAATTAGGATTTATAAATAAGAGGCTATACTGAGTAATTTGAAGGGCTATGTTTAGAATTACCCTTAAATAAATCGATTACTTATTGTTTAATTTGATCAATAGGTTAGAAATTACCCTTACTTGGGAGGTAACTCAATCCCCAAAGTTGTTACCCCTCAAGAAGTAGAGAAACAAAGGGAAAGGGAACCCCTCACAAGTGACTCATTTTGTATCATTGAACCAAAACACTTAATAAAGGTAACCCTTACTAATCCAATTCCCTTACATGACTTGATTTCATTCTCTTTTCGTTACTCAACTTTAACCAAACGAGCACTAAATCTAAATAGGAGTAATCAACCCTTGTGTACTCAGTAATCTCTCTCACATAACTTTGATAAAGAAAAACAAAAAATAGAACTTGACCTCAGAAGGTGTACGACACGCACAAGATCATCACCTTCTGCCACGCTGCGAGTACGCTCAACCAATACTCGCCCGGTCCAACATCCTAACCACCTCGACCATGGTCGGTCTCCTCCACGGCTCATCGCTCGTGCACGCCCTCGCTATCCTTAACACCCTCCTCATCTCACCCTCCCACGCGCCACACGCGCCACCGTGCATCATCTCACCCTCCCTCCCCTCCGCCCCCATGTACCTCACCCACCCGACCAGGTTCCCCCCCTCCGCATCCTCCTGCCCCGTGGGCGGTCGCCCCGTCACCACCTCCATCAGAACCACCCCGAAGCTATAAACATCGCCCTTCGTCGTCGCCACCATCGCCTGCCCGTACTCGGGCGGGATGTACCCGAGCGTCCCGGCCAGGAACGTCGACACGTGGCTCTCGCACGCGCTTATGACCCGCGCCAGCCCGAAGTCCGACACCCTGGCCTCGAACTCCCCGTCTAAAAGGACATTGCTGGACTTGATATCCCTGTGGATTATGTGGGGGACGAACCCGTGGTGGAGGAACGCGATCCCCCGGGCCGACCCCCGGCATATCCTGAGGCGCGTGGGCCAGTCGAGCCCGCCGCTTCTCAACCAGTTCTCGAGGCTGCCATTCTCCATGTACTCGTACACCAAGAACCTCTCGTCCCCGGCGACGGAGTACCCGAGCAACGGGACGAGGTTCTCGTGCCTAACTTTCCCGATCGTCTCCATCTCGGCGGAGAACTCCCGCCCGCCCTGCAGGCCGCGGCCGCCGTTGAGCCTCTTTACGGCGACCGTGCGGCCTCCTGGCAGTGATGCTCGATAAACCGTACCGAATCCTCCGTCGCCGATTATGTACCTCGGGCTGAAGTTATCCGTTGCCGATGAGATGGCTGAAGCTTTCAATCGGAACAACTTGTGCTCGAATGTCGCGATGTTAATGCTGAGCGGCTCCTTCGTCGCCATAAACGCCGGCTCCGGATCGTGATCATTGCCGGGAATTACAAAATCATCTGTTTCATTTTTCTTCCATTTTAAGAGCTCGAAGATGGCGACGAAGAAGATGAAGAAGGCGGCAATCACAATGGCAGTGGCAATGCCGATCGGACTAGAGAGAGAACGATGCCGAGGAGAGAGAATCGGCAGCTGGCTCATGTTACAATATTGCCTTCCATCCATGCAAGATTGAGGGGAATAACCTTTGAAGTTGTTATTAGAGAAACTGGTGTAGGTTAAGCCCTGTATGGAGCAAATGTTGCAGGGGAACGAGTCTCGAAAGCGATTCTCCGATAAATCGAGATACGTTAGGCCTTCGAGGCTCGAAAGGGATGCCGGTAGCCTACCCGAGAAGGCATTGTTGTGAAGATCCAACACAGATATTGATGCTAAATGTGAAATGGTGGAATCATCAAGGCTGCCACTGATCTGGTTGTTACTCACATTCATCACCAATAGAGAGCTGCTGCTTTTCGTAGTTTCGACACGGAGAGAACCGGTGAGAGAGTTCATGCTCACATCCAAATAGGCCAAGCTTCTCACACTAAACAGAGAAGGCGGCAACGGGCCAACGAAGTCGTTGTACGAGAGGTCGAGCTTCGCTAAGCTTCGTAGCTCCGGCCAAATATTCGAAGGAATGGAACCTCTCAGCTTATTGTTCGAGAGTATAAGGCCTTGTAGGCTCGTCGAGGTCAGTGACGTTGGAACCGCCATGGATGAAAGGGAATTGAAGGAGAGATCAAGTAGAGTTAAGTTAGGCAATAACCACACCTCCTGAGGGATCCTCCCACTCAGCTTGTTACCCTGCAGCCGGATCTCTCTCACAACGACGCAGCTGTTCAAACTCGACGGGACGAGCCCTTCGAGCTTGTTGTGAGAGAGATCAAGCGTTCCATAGTGCTGCGTGTACTCGGAATCCGGCAATGCAACCTTCTGGAAACCACCGGAGCATATCTCTCGGGGTATAGTCCCCGAGAGACGGTTATCCGAGAGTACCAAGTTGTCTAGCAGCTTCAACTTGGATATAGAATTCGGGATCTTTCCTGTTAGTTCGTTTGCACCTAAGTCCAACGAGACGAGCTTCGTGCACTCGAAGATCTCCGGCGGTATCTCCCCTGTCATCTTATTCCCATGTAGGGATAAATTGGTGAGGTTCTCTAACTTGCCAATGCTTGAAGGGATGCTTCCTATTAGTACATTGTTATCAAGTTGCAATCTTCGAAGCGCCACGGCGTTAGCAACGGCACCCGACAACGGGCCTTGAAGAACGTTATGGCTCAGAGACAGAGCCATGATCGTCTTCGACTCCCAAAGCTGGTCGGGGATGGAACCGGAGATGTTGTTCATCGAAAGTTCTAAGTTGACGAGGCGAAGCTCCCTCCCGAGGTAGCCCGGTATCTCACCGGAGAGATTATTCTCCGATAGTATCAAGTCTCTTAGGCTCAAGCAGTTCTTGAATACACCGTTGATGCTACCGGAGAATTTGTTACGCGACAGGACTAGAGTTGCCAATGAAGAAGCGTTGCATATATCCGGAGAGAGCTCACCGTGGAGCATATTAGCACTTGCATCGAAATGAATCAGCGAATGAAGGTTGAGCGGAGGTAAAGGGCCGGTGAAAAGGTTCTGCGAAAGCACGATGGACTCGACGTTAGTCCAATCCGACATCCACAAAGGCAGAGCCCCTGATAGACGGTTGGAGTTGAGGAGAAGCGAATGGATAGACACCAATCCGGCAAGCTCATCGTGTAACCGGCCCTCGAGCGAGTTAAAAGATAAATCGAGTATCTTGAGCTTCCTGTACTTGCCAATCTCCGAAGGTATGGCGCCTTTTAGCCCCGAGTTTGAAGCAATGAAGTAAACAAGGTCTTGCAGTTTCCCCATACTTGAAGGCAGCTCTCCATCAAAATTGTTCTGTGCTAGATTTAAATAGCTTAGTTTGCTTAATTCTGTAACTTGTTCGGGTACATTTCCCGAGAACTGGCAATGCTGCAGATCAAGAACTCTCAGCTGCTTCAGATCACCAACGGAGGGCGGTATAGGCCCGGTGATCGGATTCCAAGAAAGATCAAGAGATCGAAGGTTCCTCATGTTTCCGATCTCAATAAACAGATGTCCGGACAGCATGTTCTGTCTTGCGACGAAGGACGAAAGGCTCGTAAGATTGCCTAAGCTCGAAGGCAGCTTCCCGGAGAAAATGTTCATACTTATATCCAAAGCTCGCATTAGCCTCAAGTTGCCAAGTTGGTGTGGAATTTCCCCGGAGAAGGAGTTCGATCTTAGGGAAAGTTCCTTAAGCTGCACGAGGCGGCCTACTTCACGGGGCAACGGGCCGGAGAAGCGGTTGTAGTCGAGGATAAGGCGCTTTAAATGCCTCATATTGGCGATGGTACGAGGAAGCGGTCCCGATAGGTTGTTGTGGCTCAAATCGAGGGTTTCGAGCTTGTCGAGCTGCCAGAAGTTCCGGGGGACGGGGCCGGAGAAGCCGCAGTGGCTGAGGTTGAGGTGTTTGAGGGATTTGAAGGCGGCGAGGAGGGGCGGGAGTGGGAGGTTGAGAGGGGGGAGGGAGGGGGTGCATGGTAGAGTTAAGTGTGTTACTGTGAGAGGGTTGTGATCGCATGCTTTTCTTCCTACGGTGGAGTTGCAAGGGATCTCAGCCGTTGATACCATATAAGGAAACGTAACGACCACGATTAATACGAGGATGCGGCATGATTTCTTCACGAGTAAACTGCTGCTCATCCTGCAAACTAGCAATGCAGGTATATGAGTAATTATATATGAAGTATGCAAATAATGAAACACGTCAAATTCGGTAGGACGAGATATAATCATAATAAAGGATCATAAAGCATGTCAGGATCATTACAGTAGGAAATCATATAGAAAGAAACTGGTAATTTATTCATTAGCTTTAAAAACTATTAAAAATTATTGAGTAAAAGCTATGGACTAATTAAACATTAATATTTAGTTGGTTTCACTTGAAAAAAAAAAATGGTTTTACTTATTTTTATCTTTTCTTTACAATTTATAGCTAAATTTTGCTTAAATTTTGAATTACTTCATTTCATCAAATGTAAAATTTTGAAAAACAAGGGAAAAAAATATGAAAATTATTGGTTAAAACAATGCAGCATATGTTAATTAAGTTGATTATAAATCATACCTTAGTCACTGCAACTTCACATACACAAACATCAGAAAATGAAAGAAGAGGGAGGTAGGTAGGGATGATTTCTTCCTTTTCTTTTCAGAACTCTAAACTTGAAAATTTAAAGAGATTTGATGAGAGAGAGAGAGAGGCGAAAGTAGAAAAATATGGGGAGGTGGTGTGTGGAAGGTGTGAAGCAGACTAATTAACAGCAAGGAAAATGTCTTTGAGGCATCTTTTCAGTTCATTCTTATTTGTTTGCACCTGCACTATGAGTAGGATTACAATTACAAATTTGTTAATGTAATTCTTCTCTTTAGTGGGATCCTTTCTTTTTGGTTTAATTTCAAATTATATTTATTACTCTCTCCTAACAAATTTTTGTCTTACCATATTTGGGAATGTTTCAAGTATTTAGTTACATACTTAAAACGAACGCTATAAAGATTCATAATACTTCTTCCGACGTGTGCGTGTGTTGATCTAGTGGTAGGAGGTTAAGATTCAGAGCCAAAGGTTCGAGTTCGGGTCCTATGTGGCGCAATTAAGGGTTTGCAATTGAAATTGAAGGGTTAAATTGTTTTTTGTAAGGCATGAAGACTATCAAAGTGGGGGATTGTCCAATACATAAGTAGTAAAGTGAGACGAATAGTGTAATAAAAATGAGAATACTAGTAATGATGTTTGTTCTACAGAGTAGATCATTTAATCAATGAATTAAGTTAATTAGAATTGTTTCTTGTGGCATGCAATCCAAGCCAATTCATCCATCATCATTGGCCTGAAAGAACTACATCTTTATGCAATCCTAACCTATTGACTTTGGAGATTTTTAGTAACTTTTTTTAGGAATAATGAATATCAGTACTATTTATTTACAAATTACAATGTATTTATCTTCATCAGACACAGATGGAAACATGAACCTGTGTCCAATTTCACTTGCTATACTTTTTCTCTGCTTGCTCATCACAATCACAGTTGCTGCTGATCCGATTCCCCACGAGACAGCACGGATCTCACGTTCCCGTCCCAGTTCTCCTACATGTTTAAAGTCAATCCAGGTCAGATACTTATCCGCCTTCATTTCAATCCTTCCTTGTACAGAGGCTTTGAAGGGCTAGTCGACTTGTTCACCGTTGAAGCCGGCCACTTTACCTTGCTGAGTAACTTCAGTGCTTCTCTTACTGCTGATGCTCTTTGTGTGGATGCTTTTCTTATAAGGTTTGTATATGCTGAAGATTTTGCTCAAATCTAAAATGATTTGGTGACTGAATAGAAGTAGCCATTTTTTTGTAGGAATCTCTTAAAATTGAATTCCCAAATAACGTAAAATGTTCTTTTCTCATTCGGGACTAAAGTATAGTTGGAACAAATTTCAGGTCGAGTCGAATGAGTTGATGCGACAAGCTTAGGTTTTTATCTATGCCAATGGGAATGATCAGCCTCCAACTGCTATTGATTTCGACTAATCAATCTTGAGGGACTCGCTAGAGCCTGTCCAAGGTATACATATTTTTCTTAAAGAAAAGATACTTTGGTGTCATCTCTTGAGAAATAAAACACTTTTATATACATACTCAAATTGGTTGCATATCCATGTATGTTAATGCAAAATTCTAACGGATTAAATTCCCTTCTCGCAGGATGTTGCATTGGCATCTGTGTCGATGAGGCCGATCCCTTCTCCTCCAGTGCTTGAAAAGCTCTCTCTTTCGGAAACAAACCATGGCTCGGTGAGAAGGTTTTACATCCAAACACTGGAAGACAATGCTATCCCCATTGCTGTACAAGAAACATGATAACCAACAGTCCCCCGGAGCATCGCCGTTTTTCTCCAAGCCTCAAGCCCTTCATAAGCATTTAGTTGATATATCGAGGCTTCCTTGAGCCATTCTTTGATTCCCACGATTATACAGCCCATTGCTCGAGATAGCAGTTCTACTGACTTCGTCAAAATATTGTGGAAATTAGGCATCCTGAGTTCTAACCGGCGTCAGAGATGCTGTTGCGCATAATTTGGCTGTCATTTAAGCTGATACTCAGAATTCTTCTATTTTAGTGAAGATTTTAACATTCTCTTCTCTCCTCTCCTCTCCTGCCATCAAATTACTTATTTACATCAACATTTGCGATAACTTACTGATTAGACAAGGTTAGGTTTCGGTGCTTTTATTTTTGTTTGATATGCTGGTTTGCTTTCTTTATTTTGGAGGCGGCATATCCATATTTACCAGCATAGATGCTGCTAGTAATTCAGTAATAAAATGTCAGATAATTGATAAGCAATCACGCATTTAATCCTTTCGCTCTACACCATTTAGGAGCATTATGTTTTTAAGGTAACAAAATGATATTTAATGACTTAATATGATCGAGGATGACCATTATTTGGCTTGTTTCTAACACGGCCAATGCAGCATTTTCATGTACCCTCAAAAGGAAAACAATGAAACACAACCGGGGCTAATGAAATGCATAAAGCATAATGAACGCCTCTTTACTTCTGGCTCTGGGAAACAATGGCACATACAGGAAAGGGTCGATCGACATAACAGCAAACAAATAGATAAAGAATAGCCACAACTGAAGCCTATAGTTGAAAACCAAATGCAGATAGACTATCTCTAATAAGAATGATAACAAACTGATAGATACATTTGCAACACTCATGTACTCCGTTTTTTGCAAGTGAAGACAGTTCCTTTCGTAAGGGACAAATCATAACTGCTCACAATACAATTGAACAACTATCAGCCAGTCAAAAATTGCACAAAATTTTCAAACAAGAAACCATATTTAGCAGACTTTATGCCAATCGAAAGGCGTGAAGATGCCAAACCTAACTACATTAAGAGGGAGAACCATCCTAAGACTCACTCAGGCACTAGAAGTATTGCCCAAATCATTCCTTGAGTTTAAAATCTACCATTTACAATGATGGTGCTGGTTCCACCCAACTCTCAAACCATACTCCCTCCCCTCCACGCGAAATTGTAAAACCGAGAAGGGGTGCAAATAGTGGTGATTGGGACGAAGGAGTAAGAGGCAAAAACATATCAAAATCCAAAAAAAATCATACAACAATATCAATGCCTTGAAGCTTTAATCATAACAGATTTCTTTCTGTAGCACTTCTTCATACAACTAAAATATCCCCATCTAAGCATAATATCCCTATCCATACAAAATCAAGGCACACCATTCATCAACAATTACTTCAAAAATTAATACGAGCATTTTCCTCAACCCATACACAGCAAAATCAGAATAAACAAGGGAAATCAAATACCTTAAGCTCTCAAATTTGTATAGCATTCTTAAATCAAGCAAAAAATATCATCGTTACATTACTCCTACAACGTAATCCAGCAAAAAAACTGAGTCATCGGCTCCTGAGGGGAGAAAGGAAACATAGTAAAAATGTAAAGAGTAGAAGAAGAAGAAGTCGCCGCGCTTAGAAGCCGAGCTTGGTTCGGCGCCAGTGGCGGCGCTTGGCGTTGTAGCGGATGGTGTTGTCGGTGCGCATACGGATCCAGTAGGGGATAGGCCTGTTCTGCCTCTGCTTCTTCGCCAGCTTCTTCTTAATCATGAATGTCTTGTGCGACGGCTGCAAATTCAGAGATTGAACAAACGTTTAGAGAGAGAAATAAATTTTCAGCCGGAGAAATTGAACGGAAAGTGTAGAGGTTGAGAGAGAGAGAGGATCTGAACCATGGTTGTAGCTCTTACGGTGGCGGCGAGCTCTTGCTCCTCTAGGGTTTGCAGCGGCGGCTTGCGGCAACGATATATAAACCCTTGTTTTTGTTCTATTTATATGGACCGCTGAAAATGATTTTCCATTCTTTCTTTTCGGTGTCGTGTTTTACTTTTACACGTAAAATAAATTTATGCGCAATACGGCAATATTGAAAAAAGGCCCACGTTTCTTAAAATGTTCTTTTTCCGTACCTTTTTTTTTTTTTAATAAAGCCTATAGCTGGCAAAATAAGCCCGGCCCGTCGGCCCAGGGTTTATGGTCGGGCTGGGCCACCAAAATGTAGGCCCATAGGAAATCGGGCCGCAATGGCCCATCCACATAGCCCGCCGGGCTGACCGGGCTTTCGGGCTAAAAAGCCCGTGGTTTCCGGGCTAAAAAAGCTCGTCCATATATTTAATTTTATATAATTATTGTTAATTAATTTCTCTTAGATTTTAATTCTAAAACCCTACTTTCTATACTCTTTTTTTTGCCACGTTACTTTGTATTTCAAAACAGAGATTAGGGACTACTTTATTTTTATTTATTTTTTTAATTTAAAATTTAGATGTTGAATTGGAAGACTTTTAGTTGTTTTTGATTGTTTTATTAATTTTATTTGTGGATTTGTGGTATGATGGATTAATGATGTTATTAACTAATCATATTACTACTTGTTTTATTTTATTAATTTATTTTATAGATTATTTAATACTTTAAAATATGAATTATTATGGGAAAAAATTTTGGGCCGGTTTGGCCCGCCCGCCCGATAGCCCTGAGGTGGCTGGGTTGGGTTTAAAATGTAGCAGCCCGAAATTTTATGGGTCGGGCTGGGCCTACGTAGGAAAGCCTCAAAGCCCGACGGGCCGGGCCGGGCTTGCCCCGGCCCGCTACTTTGCCAGCTCTAATAAAGCCCAGGTAATGATCATAATATGGCGTAAAATCTCTCCATTTAAAAAAAAAATAAAATTAGACTTTCCAATTTTTTGAGATGGTTGAGGGCGGCACACGAGGATCACGCGAGGAGCAGGAAATGGTAATTTTGAGTTTTACTAATTTCTTACATTCCTTCCTCAAGGTTTATAAGAATTTATAGAAATCTCTGGTTATTAAAAAATATTTTAGAGATTAAAATTTCTTTATATTTTAAAAAGAGAATCCATCAAAATTTATAAACTTTGAACACCTCCAACTTTTTTTTTTAAAGTTTACATTGTATACCTTAGGATTTTTAAAAAACTATTTAAATTTTGAATTAAATACCTTCAAATTTCTAAAGTCTGAAAAAAATCGAATAGAATCCCAATTGAATACACTCCATTCCATTGTGATTAGCTGTTGATCGAAATGTCAAAACTAAATTAGTATGGAATAGTTTAAGTTTAGGCCAAACACGAACCTATTTTACTATAAAACGTGTCAATCAATTATGTATATATAGAAACCAGCTGTGACCTTCTTAATTGCTACCTCCTATATTTAATTAATTTCTTATTTAAGCTTTTTTCAAATATTTGTATAATAGATGTCATTTTGAATTTTATTTCCGTAAAAACCCTTATTTAGCTTTAAATTTACATTATCTTTATTCACAACTTTCTTCTATGCTAAGAAAAAATGATCATTTATTGAGGTCAATTTAGGCATAGTGTGCCCAAGTGTAAAATGGCAATTAAAAAAAATAAAAAAAATAGGAGGGGTGTTTATTTAATATTTATGACAAAAAAAAAATAGTACATATGTCATTTGTTATTAGTCTCATTCACGAATCAAGAAAGTAAATGATACGTAGTTATAATCAATTTTAAGAGAGTATAATTATTTGTAACCAAAGTATGTCATTTTGCAAAATGAGACTAAAAAGTGAGACAAGTGAAAATGACTAATGAGACTTATAAAATGGGGATAAGATTTTTTGTCCCCATTTTTGTTTACCAAACGTGTACCTAATAATTATTTTAATTAATTTGATAGTAATGTTTCTTGTAAAAAAAAAAATATTATCACAAAATAAAATAAAAAAATTATGACAATAAATAGAATTTTTGAAAATTGTATACCCCAATTTTTGATTTATCAACCCTATTTTACTTAATAAAATTGAAATAAAATGTTAAAAAATAATTATAAACTTTAAAATCGATGAGTGAATCCTAAAAAATATTATAAAATTATCTCAAATCACAATACGTCAAAATTATTTAAAAAATGTATAAAATAATAATAATCGACATTCGAGATACAATTGATACTCCCTCCGTCCTCCATTTAGTGACGTTAATACTATATTGAGACGTCCTCCATTTACTGCTAATTTTCATTTTTGGACGTAGACCCCACAATCACTTTAACACTTTAACACTTTATACATCTACTTTTTATTATTTTAACATTTTAATACTATTAAACAATTCAAATGGACCCACAATTATTCCACTTTAACACATTAATTTATTATTATACCATAAAATGCGAAAAAACGCGTGTCCAAACTCCCTCCGTCACTAAATGGAGGACGGAGGGAGTATAAGAAAATCAGGATGGGGATCCTATTTAAATGAAATGAGATGGAGATATTAGTATATTTGGTCAAACCAAAATTAAATTAGTTTGGGAAAACAAGAACGTAAGAATCGGACAATGTTGCCCTTGGAGCATGTGAAACGGGACAAACAGGATCATGGTTTCATTCAACTTTCCAAATATTTACATTAAACAATTCCACTTTCCATTTTTCCACCACCCCCTCAAATACAAAACAAACGCCGTTTTCACTTTAGAACTCATTCAAAAATTCGACCTTTAAATTCTTTCTTTCCCAACTATTCACATTCATAAATCGAATAAGTATTTCTTCATAATATTATCATTATTATGTTACTAAAATAAGCGAGTGAGAGAGAGAACTGTGTGTTGTAGAATAGGGTAGAAAACTAATTGATGAAATTGTAATTTGAAATTAATAAAATAAATTAATATTAAAAAAATCCAGCGTAACATTAAAATAATGTTAAAGTACTACCTTCATTCCAAATTATTTTGCTCAATTGGGTGAATATATTACCAAAAGAATACTCCATTCGTCTTTCGTAAGATGATACATTTTTTTCCGAATAAGTAAGTTAACACGTAAATTAAAATACAGCGAGATTGTGTGTTAAAGTGATGGAAAAAAAAAATGTCTTTTTCTTTAGTATTTATGCATCCAGTAAAAAACGCATCCTCTTATCGGAGACGTATAAAAAAATGTATCATTTTATAAGAGACCCTCCGAGTACTCTAAAACATAAAAATGTCAAATGAATTGATACAGATAAAATATTTAATTAACTAGTAAAATAGGTGAAAATATTTAGCACTTCGGAATATTAGAATTAAAAAAAAGGAAGAAATTAAGGACATTAGAACTTATAAACGCTTCCGGTAGTAAGGGGCTCTTTGGTAGCCTAGTTAGAATTAACCAAGTTAAATATAAAGTAAGATAGTTACATAAAGTTGATAAGATAGTTATGGAAGATTGCTATTTGGTAGATATGATTACAATCCAAGATAATATATTTGGTCATTTGGTAGCAATGCTTATTCACTAGATTAAAAGCTTCAATTACCTTTATCCTTAATAACATAACTAAATTATAAAAAAAACCATGATGACTATTCCATAACCTAGTCTAGGGGTGAGAAAAATTCGGGTTCGTTTATTGAATTAATAGAAAAATCGCGTATCGCGTATCCGAAAAATGTTATATAGTAATTAAATTAATTATTTAGAAATAGTAAAAATTGAAAATATAATACTTTTAAGTTAGATTCAATCAATGAAAACACTTTTTAATATAATTTCATTATTTGTATTTTTGAATTTTAAACCTTATAAGATGTTTAAAATTACAAATACTGCTTATCAATAAACTTGCAATATAAAATTCTAAATTAGTTCAATAAAATATAATATTTTTTAATAATGTAATACATTTAAAAATCAATAACAATAAATTAAAAATATTCGTCAATTAATCTATTAGTCAATATATATATATTCATGAAAAATTCAGAACTTATTTATTCAAATTAAAAATATGTTACTTGAAAAGGTAATTAAAAATTTTAATCTATAAATAAAAAATTAGAAAACGATTTTTTTGGGTAAAATAATATATTTTAAATCAAATCTTGGTGTTTGGGTAAACTTTGCAAAATATTATGGGATAATTATACTCCAAATGGTTATACTATTCAATTTTGTTAATAATATCATAGGGGTTGCATGTGTTGAATAAGAAGAAGAGGAATAGTAAATTATGACCGAGCCTTGTTAATTTTACGGGCCCGTGAGTTATCTAACATAGCTACCAAATGGTTGGTTAAGGCAAGATTAATAAGCAATCTTGGCTTTAACTAGGCTACCAAAAAGGCCTAACCGTACTGATATGATAATGTTATAATTTACCTTTTCTAAATCAATTAGGGTACATGTTTAAAAAATTTATTAATTAATACTCCGTAGTATGTTACGTCATTCACGAGTACACTAAACTCACCATAAGCAGGAGAACCTTCCTCTCAGGACTTAAAGGGTTTGTATATATATAGAGATAGGACAAATCTCATGCAATGCATGACCTTCCCAAACCCATTCCCTTCTCTCTCCTAATTCCCTAACTTACCTTACCTTCTTCCCTAAGCCTAACCCAAAACACACACACAATCATAGTCTTCTCTCCAGAAAATTAATTGCAAAAAAAGATTTAATTACACAGTCAATCAACCCATATTTATATATATGGGTGGATGGAATACATAGATGTGGACTGTGGAGAGAAGAGAATCGATGATGCAAGGTGATAACAACCCAATACTCAACGCTGCCAAAGCCACCCTCACCCGTCCCTCCTGGGCCTTCATACTCCTCCTCTTCGCGGCGGCCGCCACCGTCACCCTCCGCGTCACCACCGATACCATCTCCCCCTTCTCCGATCGGGCCGGCCTCCAGACCCCACCCGCCCCGCCGACCTGCTCGCCGCTCTTCCGCTCGCCGCCGCCGCGGCGGGTCGTGAAGTCGATCGTCGATTTCGGCGGGGTCGGCGATGGGTCGACCTCGAACACGGCGGCGTTCCGGCGGGCGGTGGAGCATCTAAGCGGCGGCGGAGGAGGTGGTGGGTCCCAGCTGAACGTGCCGAGGGGGAGGTGGGTCACGGGGAGCTTCAACGTCACGAGCGATTTCACCCTCTTCCTTGAGGCCGGTGCCGTCATCTTGGGATCTCAGGTGCACTGCAAATAATTTCAGACTACTATTTTAATTAATTAATTAATTATATTTAATTAATTATTATTTGTTTTCTTCTCTGCCTGCAAAATTGAATGTTCTGGGAATTCACGCAGTGGTTTGAGACAAAAGAGGATTTTGTTTAGTTTTGATTTTCTCTCTCTCTCTCTCTCTTAAATATCTTTGTATGTTTCCCATGTCTTAATTTTGATGCCCAAGTTCCACATGCCTTATTTTCAGGCTGAGAATAGTGTGAAATGCTAAGCTTAGTCAAAATTAAATACGGACTGTGCATATATTGACATAACAGTAGAGGTTAAGTTTTGGGACAAATATCTCCGAGTTTGAGGATTTGTCGACTTTTATGAATGATAAAGTAAAAGGTTAAGTTGCCAATTTGATTTTGAGGCCAAATTGCAAGTGCGAAAAGATCAACCCCCTTTTCACAATCAAAGATTGGGGCTTGACTTGATTTGGAACTTTTTAAAGGCCATTTTTTTTTTCTTGTTATGCCATTCTTGTGCTATTTGAGAAGGTCAATGGATGGAATTTTTGTCTTCTTTGCTGATAAAGTGGATTGAAATTTGAATAGTAGGACCCGGAAGAGTGGCCGATAATCGAGCCGTTGCCATCGTACGGGCGAGGGAGAGAGAGGGAGGGAGGGAGACACATTAGCCTGATTCATGGAAATTCCCTTAGCAATGTTGTCATTACAGGTACTATTATTCTCAGAATTTTGATTTTTAAAGTGATGATCATCATTATTGAACATGCTTTTGCACAAATCTTGCATTATGGGTGCTCTTTTTTATGCATACTTTGGATCTTGGATGTGAAAAGATGGGATTTTTGCTTTGAAAAATTTAATCTTTTTTAGATATAAGAGAGTAGTATATGAATGATTAAGGAAGGTTTGAAGCATGACCTAATTAACTTTGTTTAAGATTTGTTTAGTTGACTATTATCAATCAATCATGGAGGTGTAAACAGCTAGAAATCCTAAATTATTCTTTATTTTTATTTAATAATGAAGTTTCATGTGCTCAAGAAACACTCTAGCAATATGTAAAATGGTCAATTATTAATGAATCGGATAAACGAATATACGTTTTCTTGTAAAAGCTTATGAGCAGATTAGCATTCTCGTTGTTGCATTATAGATGACGATGTTTCTAGAAGTTGATTAGTTCGATTAATATGCAGGAAACAATGGCACAATCGATGGCCAAGGGAAGATGTGGTGGGATCTATGGTGGAATAGGACATTGAACCACACAAGAGGCCATCTTGTTGAGCTCATAAACTCGGAGAATATTCTAATCTCAAACCTCACGTTCCGAAATTCTCCGTTTTGGACCATTCACCCTGTTTACTGCAGGTATAGCTTCGTCTTGCATCTCATATTATTGCTATTGTCGTTGTACGACTCATTAGGCGTAAAAGTATTGAATATGTTGGAAACATGGCTGGTTGTGGACATAATTCATAGTATTCTATTCCTTTATTAAAAAGTATACTTTAGGCCTACTAGTTTGTCACTGAAGAAGATTACAAGATCATAATCTTCAATATATTTTAAGTGGAAATATGAATACTATGATTAACAATTTCAACAATGTGTCCTCACTATTGGAGCTTAGCTATGGAAAAGATATATACGAATCGCGTACCTACAAAGCAATCTAGTGAAATTATTGAATATTGGTTTACAAAAATGTGTCTTTTGTTTAAAGAATTATGAACATTGATGCTAAACTTTTTGTGAATTCAATCCTTCGAAAGAACGAAGAAAAGTTAAGCTTTTAAAGATTTTGTCTGCATATGCTGGCTTCTCGACCTTCGAATAATGCTTCTTTTGGCTGATTGAACATCCAAAGTTTCGAAAAAGGATAATAAAAATCATCAGATAAACTAAAGAAAGAATAGCATATTCTGGTTTATATAAGCATAAACTTTGTTTCGTTTCCTTTTCCAGCAACGTTGTTATCAAGGACATGACAATCTTGGCACCACTAAATGCCCCAAATACTGATGGCATTGATCCAGGTACTGATTAAAATCCCTCTACTGCTCGATTGTTTGTATTAGCTTTGAATATGCTATAATCGAATTTTATTTGCTTATGCAGATTCAAGCACGAATGTATGTATCGAGGACTGTTATATTGAGAGTGGAGATGATTTAGTAGCAGTGAAAAGTGGCTGGGACCAATACGGGATAGCTATGGCCAAGCCAAGTGTAAACATCACCGTGAGACGGGTTTCAGGCACGACTCCAACATGTTCTGGTATAGGAATAGGCAGTGAGATGTCAGGTGGTATAAGCAATGTTTTAGTCGAGGATATGTACGTAAGGGATTCTGCAGCCGGTGTAAGGATCAAGACTGATAGAGGAAGAGGTGGATACATAACTAATATCACTATAAGAAATGTCGTGATGGAGAGGGTAAAGGTTCCGTTGAGGTTTAGCAGAGGTGCTAACGACCATCCCGACGAGAAGTGGGACCCGAAGGCGTTACCCAAAGTGAGAGGGATTTCTATAAGCAATGTAGTGAGTAGAGATTCAAGGAAAGCACCTCAGTTGGTAGGGGTTGAGGGGGCGCCATTTGAGGATATATGCTTGAAAAACATTAGTTTAGACGGGATCTCGCCCTCGTTGAGGTGGAGCTGTGAATTCGTCTCCGGTTTTAGTGAAGGGGTGACCCCGACTCCGTGCTTAGAATTGCAGAGAAATCGGTCGTCTTCGTGGTGTTAGAGATCTCACATTGTTTTAAGGATTGCTTCATTCTTGTTTGTGCACAGGCAGTTCTTGGAAGGAAGTGGCTTACTCCATACTCCCTATGTGCCGTTTTAAATGATACATTTCGTATACCTCATATATATTCAGGAAACGTATCATTTGAAACGGGACGGAGTAATTTTCTTTGATTATTTATGTGACATGGGTACATAGAATTAAGTTTTTGATTGAGTTCTTGTTTTTTAGTTTTCCTTTTCTTTTCTTTTCTTTTTTTTTAAAAAAAAAATATTCACTTGTACACAATATTCTTTGTAATTTAGTCATTTGAACAGCATTTTTGTAAGTGCAGAGTGAAATTATACTAACATTTTCTTTTGACTTGATACAATTTGTTTGAATTCTTTTCCACAGCCTGTGCCACGTGATTAATTTGGCATAAACGAATTGTGCAGATTCTTAAATTTTGATTTATTTATTTCGTCCAATAAACTATAAACATGTTCCAAAGATACCTAAAATATTGGATTTGGAAATATCACTGGTTAAAAAAACCCAGTCCAATTGAAACCTACGGATCGCACATCGCCAGACGCCAATGTGTAGAAATCCAGGTGTGAACAGAGGAGCAGCAGTAGTTTCAGTGAAGAAGAAGACTGGAGAAGATGAAGTGGATGGCGCGTAGAGTTTTAAATTCTTTTTTGTCCACGTGTATTCCACGTGGATTAGTATGAGTTGTTCAGATTATATCACAGCCGTAGATAGAGTTGTGATCGTATGGTTGTAATAAGTTCGCGTCAATAAGTAAAAACGTGTTAGCGTTTTTACTCTAGTTTAGTTAGTTAGTATAAATAGTGTTGTACTGCGTTTGTGCTCACTATTGAAACTGAATGGAATAGTTTTCTTCCTCGATGAATTTTTCTTCATTTTCTCTCAAATTCCACATGGTATCCAGAGCGGGTTTCTAGGGTTTTCTAGAAATGGTGAAGCAACATAAGCAACAGGATTGGCGTGCGCAAGTTGCTGAGGAAACTGGAGCTCCGATTGTGGAGGAAGCCAGTGATGAAGAACAGGAGGAGAAGTTCGATCTGAAGAATGGAAATCCATTTGGAGAGTATCAACGCGGAAGGAATGGTGGTATTCCACCAGTCGGAGGGGCACCACCGGTCGGAGGAGCACCAGGTGGTGCTGGACCTGATTTTAATGACGGCGGAGGAGAGGATCTACCTCCTGGGTACACAGCACACCAGATCCGTGAAATTTTATCGCTACCGCAGTCGGATCACCCAGGGATTCAGCTGGTTTCAGCTCAGCTAACAGGTACGAACTTCATAAACTGGAGTAAATCGATTAGACGTGCGTTAGCTGCAAGACTAAACTCGATTTTATAACCGGAAATTTGCCTCAACCACCTCCTACGTCTAGATATTATACACAGTGGCTTAGGGTGGATTTTATGGTGTCGACTTGGATTGTAAATTCGATTTCCAAAGAATTTGTTAATGTTTTTACACATATTGAGAGCACTGCACGTCTTTGGAAAGCTATTACATTACGGTTTGGGCGTAGGAATGGACCTAAGGTCTATAGACTGCAGAAAGAAATTTTCAAGTATAGTCAAGGTAGCCAAAGTGTTTTGGAGTACTTCAATAACTTGGTAGCCTTGTGGGATGAATTAGATGCTGTGTTGCCACCACTAGATTGTTTATGTAATGCTAGGGGAGCAGCAAATATGAGAGAAGAACAGCAACGGTTGATGAAGTTTCTAGAAGGCTTGAATGAGAACTATGAATCAGTGATAGATCAGATTATGATGTTGGATCCTTTGCCAGATCTAGATAGGGCTTATTCTCTGATTGTGCAAGTGGAGGATAGAAAGTTGATGACTCAAACAGGAGACAGCAGATATGTTATGAGTATGAATGTCAATCAGAGTTATGCTCCACCTTTTAATGGTAGGGGAGGTCCTTTTAAGAAGAGATTAACCAAGGAACAGAAGAAGAAACTGAAGTGCAGTCATTGCAAGGGTACAGGGCATGAGGCTGAGGAATGTTTTAAATTGCATGGAGTACCTGAGTGGTACAAGAAGCTTAAAGAGAATAGGATGGGAGGCAGAGTTAACATGGTTGAAAATGAGGAAGGAGGATCTAATTCTTCACAAGGAGGTTCTGAGCAAAGAGAACAGAGTGATGGGAGTCCAGATCTGAGTAGATTAATACAGGCTGAGATAGCCAAGTATGTTGGAAGTTACTTTCAACATCAGCAACAAAATGCTTCTCAAAAGAGTGATGTGAATATCGTAAATAATACTCAAGTGACAGAGTCACCATTTGAGGGTCATTATGCATTTAGTGTGTTAAATGAGTTGGATAAATCTGTATGGGTTGTGGATTCAGGAGCCAGTGTACATATCTGCTGTACACTTGATCACATGCATACTACATACAGGTTAGAAAAGATGATTGAAGTGAGATTACCAGATGGAACTACATACAAGGTAGGGACTGGAGGGACAGTGCAGTTGAATGCAGATATTGTGTTGGTAAATGTTCTATACATACCAGGATTCACTCACAACTTGTTATCAGTTGCAAGGTTAGTGCAAGATTGTGGGATTAAGTGTGTGTTTCATGTGTCTCACTGTATTTTCCAACAAGAAAATACAGATAAGGTGATTGGCATGGGAAAAATGGAGAAGAATCTGTATATTATTCAGAGTAAAGGGGAGGTTCACACTGTCAATCATACAAGTTCTAAAGATATGTCACTGTTGGATTGGCATGTTTGTATGGGCCATCCCTCATTTCAGGTTATGAGACATATGAAGATGTTCAGTGAACATCAACTCAGAGATGTAGAGAATGCTATAAAAGACTGTGAAGTTTGTGTGATGGCTAAGCAATCCAGAGATAGTTTTCCCATTCTTAACAGAAGAAGTAAGGAGTTGTTTGAGCTGATACATGTCGACATTTGGGGTCCATATTCTGAAAAAAAAATATTTGTTCAGTAAGGTATATGCTCACTATTGTTGAGGATTATAGCAGAATGAAATGGATTTATTTGCTCAGTAGTAAGGAACAGGTGGCAGGGTTATTGAGGGATTTTATTGTTATGGTTCAGACTCAGTTTCATAAGATTGTTCAGAAAGTGAGAAGTGATAATGGAAGTGAGTTTGTGAATAGAAGAATGCATGATTTGTTTGCTCAGTTTGGAATTATACATCAGAAATCTTGCCCCTATACCCCTCAGCAAAATGGGGTAGTTGAGAGGAGACATAGGAGTCTCATGGATACAGCTAGAGGTCTCATGTTTAATGCTGGTCTTCCTATTCGTTTCTGGCCTTACTCTTTGCTTATGGCCACATGGTTATCAAACAGAACACCAAGTAGAGTTACTGACTGGATTTCACCTTATGAAGTCTTGTTTGGGAAGGAACCAGACCTTTCAATGCTTCAACCGTTTGGATGCTTGGGGTATGCTATGGACTTATCTCCTACAAGAGGTAAGTTCGATAGTAGAAGCATTAAATCTATCTTTCTTGGGTATGAGATGTCTTATAAAGGTTTCTTGCTTTATGATCTTGAGCATGACAAGTCTTTTATTACAAGAGATGTGAAGTTTCTTCCTCATAAGTTTCCTTTTAAGGAGGTTTCTGTATCTACACCTATACTTGCCAATCCTTTGCCTCAAATTGCTATTCCATTGGATGATAATGATCCTTTTCTTCCTGCTGTAGGGGAATTAGAAGAACCTATTTCATCCATAGATGAGTCTGATGATGAGCAAGATGAAGGCTCACCTGCTCCTTCACTTGTTGCATCACCTACTCCTATTCCAGTTTCAAATCCACCATCATCATTACCTATTGGTAGAGGGGGTAGGATTCGAAAACCTCATTCTTGGCTTAATGATTATGTTTGTGACTTCACTGCAAGTGTTTTTAGTCCCTCTAATTCTTCCAGCTTAACTCCACCTACCTTTCCCTTTGTTGTGTCTCCAGTTCTGTCTCCGTCATACACAGAATTCCTTTTCAATCTATCATTGGTTAAGGAACCAACATCCTTTAATGAGGCATGTAAATCTGGGGAGTGGATGGAGGCAATGCATAAAGAACTTGATGCTTTGTCTAAGAACATACTTGGGTTCTCACAGATCTTCCAGCTGGAAACCCATAGGCTGCAAATGGGTATACAAGGTTAAGCTGCATCCAGATGGATCAATTGAGAGATATAAGGCTCGTTTGGTTGCGAAGGGTTACAATCAGAAGTATGGGCAGGATTACACAGAGGTGTTTTCACCAGTTGCTAAGATGGTAACTGTGCGTTTTGTATTAGCAATTTCAGCAGCCAAGAATTGGCATATTCAGCAGTTGGATGTGAATAATGCCTTCCTTCATGGCTTTCTAAGGGATGACATATATATGCAGATTCCACAAGGGTTTGATGGAGCTAAACCTGGGCAGGTATGTAAACTTGTTAAAAGTTTATATGGCCTTAAACAGGCTTCAAGGGAATGGAACATGGAATTTACTAAGCAGCTTCGATTATTTGGTTTCACTCAATCACAGAGTGATCACTGTCTGTTCATCAAGGGTTCAGGTGATTCTCTGCTATGCTTGTTAGTATATGTGGATGATGTATTGGTTTGTGGTCCTTCCATCAGTTTGATCACTGAATTGAAAGAGTTTCTTCATGCCATCTTCACTATCAAAGATTTGGGAGAGGCTAAGTACTTCCTTGGGATGGAGATTGCTCGTAGTAATGATGGGATTTCTTTGAACCAACGCAAATATGTTTTGGATATTGTGGGTTCAGCAGGTTTGCTAGGATGTAGACCTGCCCAAACACCTTTCTTCCCTGGTTGTGTGTTGTCAAGAAAGGATGGGGTTTATCTTGAAGATGCAGGTCCATATAGAAGGGTGGTTGGGCAGCTTTTGTATCTGAATTTAACCCGGCCTGATGTTACTTTTGCTGCCCAACAGCTCAGCCAGTTCGTCGCAAAACCTACTAACACTCATTGGCAGGCAGCTATGCATGTATTGAGGTACCTGAAGGGATGCCCTTCCCTTGGGGTCTTCTACTCTGCGAACTGTGACTTCAAACTTACTGCATTCTCAGATGCAGATTGGGGTACGTGCCTTGATACACGCAGGTCTTTAACTGCTTACTGCGTTTTCATGGGGTCAGGTCTCATTTCTTGGAAGTGCAAGAAGCAACCTACAGTGGCTTCTTCATCTGCTGAAGCTGAGTACAGGGCTATGTGCCTCACGGCTCGTGAGCTCACTTGGATTAGCTATTTGCTTCGGGATTTCCAGGTTACTCCAGATCTATCTATTCCCCTTCATTGTGATAATGAAGCGGCAATCCATATTATGAAGAATAATGTGTTCCATGAGAGAACAAAACATATCGAGATAGACTGTCATGTCGTTAGGGAGAAGTATGTTTCGGGGTTCCTTACACCAGTCGCTACTTCTTCCCTTGAGCAGATCGCAGACTTCTTCACTAAATCATTGGCTTCACCCAGATTTCTTGTTTTGTTGTCCAAGTTGGGATTGGTAGATGTGCACCAATTCCAACTTGAGGGGGGGGGGGGGGGGGGGGGGGTGTAGAAATCCAGGTGTGAACAAAGGAGCAGCAGTAGTTTCAGTGAAGAAGAAGACTGGAGAAGATGAAGTGGATGGCGCGTAGAGTTTTAAATTCTTTTTTGTCCACGTGTATTCCACGTGGATTAGTATGAGTTGTTCAGATTATATCACAGCCGTAGATAGAGTTGTGATCGTATGGTTGTAATAAGTTCGCGTCAATAAGTAAAAACGTGTTAGCGTTTTTACTCTAGTTTAGTTAGTTAGTATAAATAGTGTTGTACTGCGTTTATTGAAACTGAATGGAATAGTTTTCTTCCTCGATGAATTTTTCTTCATTTTCTCTCAAATTCCACACAATGCGGGGCGGATGGGATCCTCTGTCCCCAAATTGGGGTACTAATGGTGTACCAATACAAAATTAGGAAATTTTGGCATACATTAATAACCAAACTCAAAATGACAACTAAGAGAGAGAATTCAAAACTTCCTAATTTTGTATTGAGTACACCATTGGTACACCAATTTGGGGACAGATGATCCCATCCGAATGCGGGGTGGCCTGGCTCGCGGTGGCGAGACAACGAGGCACCGTCCCGCTGTGAATGCTCGTATGCCTCCTCAACCTCGAGTTGTTTCCTTATAGATAGCATTACTATTTCGATGCTATCAATATGGCAATATGTAAAGAAGTCTTGAAAGCTAAAGGTCTTGTGTTATAGTCATGACACAGTTTTAATTAGTTTTTACATTACAATGTTTAAAAAAATAAATGAGAGAAAGTTACGAGGCGATGAGTTGTGTTTTATGCGAGTCGGTGACGAGTGCATGATTCGTCTCATTCATGCGAGTGAGTATTTTTTTTTTTTTGAAAAATAAAATATTAACATGAGATTAGAGCTGTCAAATGCTTGTGCTGGCTTGGCTTGAGTTTTTTTTTTTTTTTTTTTTTTATCCGAAAACAAATAAATTGTACTTCCTCTGTCCCAGGATTTCTTGTGCGTTTTCCATTTTGGGACGTCCCACGATTTCTTGTGCGTTTCCTTTTTGGGAAATAATTAACAGTTTAAGTGCACAATTAGTGATCCCTTATTACAATTAACATATTTATTAAATAAATATAAAAAATAAAAATAAAAAATAAATAAAATAAAATTTTAATTGCATATTTAATAAAATAAATAAAATAAAATATAAAAATATAAAAAAAATATAAAATAAATAAAATAAATTTTTTAATTGCATATTTAATAAAATAAATAAAATAAAATATAAAAATATAAAAATATAAAATAAATAAAATAAAAATTTTAATTGCATATTTAATAAAATAAATAAAATAAAATATAAAAATATAAAATAAATAAAATAATTTTTTAATTGCATATTTAATAAAATAAATAAAATAAAATATAAAAATATAAAAAAATAAAATAAATTTTTTAATTGCGTATACGTAAAATAAAATAAATAAAATAAATATAAAAAATAAAAATATAAATTAATTTTTTTAATTGCATATACGTAAAATAAAATAAATAAAAAAAATATAAAATATAAAATAAATTTTTTAATTGCATATACGTAAAATAAAATAAATAAAATAAATATAAAAAATATAAATATAAAATATAAAATAAATGGATTGCAGTTTTTTTTATAACAACCACAAAAAAAAAATTTTAAAAAATTATATAAATTGGAAATACATTTTATTAATTAATAGAAAAAAAAATTACATAATTTTTTATATTTATTCTAATTTATATAAATAATGCAAAACAAATAAACAAAATAACATCCCTAAACAACATACTTAAAACACTAAACACTTTCGCCATAAAAACCGTGTCGAAAAGAAACGCACAAGAAATCCTAGGCCAGAGGAAGTATTAATAATTGAAGAAGGCACCAGAAGTACCATACAAAGAGTAACAGCAGATAAGTGGCGCTGCTCCACAGATTCACAAATTTAACATTTGACCAAAAATCGAAACTCAAGGTAGCCTCCACCTCCCCGTGAACGACACACACTACAAGAAACACGCTTTTTAACGACCAAAATTTCGATCATTAAAAACATTTAATCGGTAGTTAGATGCTATTACGTCCGAAAAATCCCGTAGTTGAAACGCTCGTCGTTAAATAATTAACGACCGAAAATTCAGTCGTCAATTTTAACTACAGAAATCAACGACCGAATTTCGGTCGTTGACTAGTCGTTGGTCAACGTGGTCAAATCACTGCTAACGACTGATTTTTCGGTAGTAAACTTTAGTTATGAATATAACTACTGAAATTTCGGTCATTAAATATAACGACCGAATATTAAGTCGTTATGTTGGATTTAGGAATTTAAGAACAACGACCGAAAATGTAATTAACTACCGAAATTTCAGTAGTTAAATCCGTAGTTGAACCCATATTTTACTACTATTATTTTACTATAGTTTTTTTCAACTTTCCTAAATACCTAAGAGAAGAAGAATCACATTTAACTCGAAGGGGACAAACATGATACTCCCTCCGTCCCGGCCAAGACGATACGTTTCATTTTGCCAATTTCTAGCACGCTTTTCCACGCTTCTTGATTAGGTGTTTTAAAATAGATTTTTGAAGAATTTTTTCTTTTGCGGGATAATACAACTATCATAGTATCACGTAAAAGAAAAAATTCTTCAAAAATCTATTTTAAAACACATAATCAAGAAGCGTGGAAAAGCGTGCCAGACATTGGCAAAATGAAACGTATCGTTTTGGCCGGGACAGAGGGAGTACTATTATTCGCCTTCAAGAAAAGATAAAATAGATAAATACCTCTCAAAGGGATACATCCAACGGTATTGAACAGGTCCAGCTATTCTTGCTTCATCTGCGAGATGGATAGGCAAGTGCTCCATGCTATCAAAGAAGCTTGGAGGAAAGATTCGCTCCAAGCCACACAATATCACGGGGATGGTGTCGTGCAATCTGTACATGTCCTCTGTCTTGATATTACGCGATGTAAGATCTCGAAAGTACAAAGACATTGACGTGATTGCATTCCACACATTTTGTGGTAGAAGCTCCCGAAGAGCAACGAGCAAGATTCGTTGAACATTACATGACAATTGTGACTCTTTAATCCAAACATTTGTAGTGTTCTCAAGTTCACACACCTCCCCAAATTAGAAGCATAACCATCGGGAAACTTGAGTTTCTCCAACCATTTGCAAAAGATCTTTTTCGCTTCATTATCCAACACATATGCAGCCTTAGGATACTTGCCCATTCTAGGATCACCTCTCAACTAAGGTCTATTGCAGATGTTCGGGATTTGGTTGTGTCCTTGGTTTTTCCCTTCACATTCAAGACTGTGTTGAATATGTTGTCAAACACATTCTTCTCAATGTGCATGACATCCAGATTATGTCTAAGCAATATGGAACTCCAATAAGGCAAATCCCAAAAGATGCTTTTCTTTCTCCACCTGTGACTCGGCTAATTTCTAGCCTATCAATAATACAATAACCGAACTAGCTAGTAGTCCGGGTCGAACCACAAGGAGTGAATGTATCGATAGACAATCAAGTAGTTCACGTAGTCTCTATCATACTATCTAAGCACATGGTCATGAGTTTGGTGTTTTATAACTAGGCAAGCATTAAGTAAATGAAATAACAAGCAAAAATAAAGGCAAGGAATGTAAAGAACAAGTAAAGGTACAAGTAAAGAAGATAAGGTTTCAAACGATTTCCGATGTGATTAGGCTAAAGATTAGGCATTTGATGTATCAAACCATTTTAATTCCTTTGAGTGACATTATTACATAAAGCAAGCTATCTCATCCTCCTAAGACTTGATAACTAGTAGATTGAATAACATGCTTACCATTCTAAACATATTACCAACTCCTAAAAGCACAATGCCTACTAATCTAACATCAATTCACATAATTCTTTCTAGGAGCAATGCAAATCAATACTAGATAATATGAGCAAGGATTCATGCCAAGTGCTATGAATGGAAGCTTCCTAGGCATTCCATCAAACACCTTGTATGCACTCATGGTTGTCAATCATTCATGCAATTAAATCCAATCAAATCCAAGGGCAACTCAAAGGAAAGGTAGATCCACATCAAAAACCATTAAATCCTAGCCTAATTCACATCATCCATCATTTGAAACCTCAATGGATCTAGCCTAGCATGGATCTAAGCATCAAACCATCAACAACAAGCAAAAACATAATGAAAATGACAAGGAAAGAAAAGTAGAGAAGAAATCTTCAACAATCTCTTCAAACTCCAAGCATAATCTTCAACAATTATTTGAAAATACTAAAAAGGAAAGAGGGAAACTAGGGTTCTAAAGTTGTTGTGCACAAAAGTGAATTACAAGTGGAATTAGATACCAAATGAGGAAAATATCTAGCTATTTATAGTCTTCCCACACATTTGGACTAAATTGCAAATACTAGAAACTTAAGTTGAGAAGGTGGGGTAAAATCTGTAATTTCTGGAAAGTTAAGTGAAGGGTTGACTAGTTCATTTTCGGTTGACTCGTGTGTTTTCCGCCCACATTTGACAGTTTGCGCGCTCTCACGGTTTTGGCTCGTTCTCTCTCGTCCGGCATCGGAAAATTAATCCGCAAAGTGCTACGGCTTCCTCTTTCGATCCTCTTCAACATAGGATAAGCCAAACTCGCCCAGAAAATTGCCGCAACACCTGAAAACAGCACGGAAACCGAGAGAAAAACGCAAAGCATATAGAAAAGGCATAAATGGTAAAACCCTATCATTCCTATTCATTTAAGCACAAATCCGAACCAAAACACGCATCGAGACGCACTCTAAAGCATGCTAAATATGTGGTTATCAAACTCCCCCAAACTTAAGCCATTGCTCGTCCCGACAATGGAACGAACAATCAAAGAACATAAGCACATATGGGCATGCAAGTCAAGATCATCGATGCCTCAAAGCTCACTCAATAAAACATTTTCAAACATGGAATTCCCAAGGTGCATCAAACAATCCACAACCACACAACACTCTCAACCAAGAAATCAATCACTCAAGCACAATGAAACTCCAAACCTCCCAAAGTGTAAGTGTATCACTCTTTCTCTCTAGTGTTGGTATGAAATGTTTACACTCATCGAACTCATGCATGCATTGCTCTTACCATAAGCTTGCCCTAAACCTCAAGATCTCCATCGCTTGGTTGTGCACTCGAACTAAGATCAATTAGGTCTTTTATTTAGGCTTGTAATGTGGGGACATTGGTTTAGGTAGGGAAATTTAGGCTAAGTGACTAAGAAATCTCTTAAGTACTTTCACCTTCTCTTTTCCACTCTAAGTGTGAATTCCTCCACCTTCTACCTTCACCATTTTACCTCTTTACACTCTTTTATACCCAAGCTTGATTGAAGCTTCTAAATATTCATGAATGACTCCTTTATGCTCTCATAACACAACTAACTTTATTCAAACTTTTTCCTTTCTTTTCAACTCTTTTCTTTTTTTTTTCTTTTCTCATCATTTTTTTCCACTTTTTTTCTTTTGTGAGAATTCCATTCTCATCTCTTTCATTTTTTTTCCTTTTCTTTTTTCTTTTTTCTTTTCTTTTCACTAGAGCTCATAGGAGTATTCTCATCTCACAAGAGTATTCTCATCTCACAACGACTCTTCAATCAAACTACTCCAACCTCGTTTCTCACTACTCACAACCTCTCAATGGATTCCCTTAACCAACCTTCACCCCCTTTCATCCGGTTCAAAAATAAAGGCTTTATTAAAGGCTCAAGGGGGACCACAAAGTTGACATTTCATTTGGTTAGTGTTTAGGGAATAATGAGGCTAACAAGTGAGGGCCTAAAATCATTTCTAAGTTCTCATGACACATATAGCAACCTCGATCGAGATTAAAGGCAAGTTCTAGAAGATAACAATGCAATACATGGCAAACTCACAAGAAAGAAAAAGTAACGTTATTGATGCAACGTTTCGGCTCAAATCTCACAAGCTTTTGTTTAGAGTTCATGTGCCTAAGATCAATCATTCCTAGTTAATCATGCTATGCAATCACTTCATGCTCAAGACACACATGAGAAATCCCAAAAATGTGATGCATTTTTTTTTTCGCTCAACTTCATCATCGACATCTCTCTTGAAAGCAAAGGAGCGATAACCACAATATCTAACCATGTGAACAAAAAACACTATAACTCAAGTGATGCTTTTGAAATGAAACTTGAAAAATTTTGCACCTACGCAATTAAGCACCCATATAAAGCATGAAAACATCACTTGAATTATTGCACACACCCTTTTCAAATTCCAAATTTTCTTCTCCTCAAAACTCCACCACACACAATCTATTCCACACACTCAACAAACTCATCCCCTTCAAGCATCCAATTAAGCACAATCAACTTCATCAAGCAAATACAAGCTTAAAAATCGCAACTTTAATGAAAAACCGAAGAGAGAAAAGTAGTTTAAAGACCTTATCCTACCCCCCTCCCCCAAACTTATTTTAGAAGCAAAGTCTAAAATGAGTTTGGAGGGAAGAATAATAAGGAATTTAAACTACACTCACAAAGGTCCAAGCTTTGGATGGATATCACATTCAATGTTACCCATTCCGGTACGTGCTCGATTAAGTTTAATGACCTCCCTTTCTTCATGCATTGCATCTCTTTGTCACCCCCTAGCAACATTCAATCTCAATTCACATATTAGTAATCACATATCAAAGCATAGCTCAAGGGGTGAACGATAAGCTCATGTAAGGGGATGATTTGAGATACCTTCCTCCTCATGATCCAGCCCTAATTTGACAATTTATTTACACCAAAAAAACAAACAAAAGAATTACTCAAAACTATTCTATGTTGTAGAGGGTTGAAAGAGGAATCCATAGCAAAAGACGGAATGCAATTCGAGTTCGTATAAGGGAGAACGAGGCGAAACGGCGAGACCGCGCCGTGGATTGCGAGCTGGGGCTAGGTCGCAGACTACATAGTGGATTGCGACCAAACCAGCGACCAAAGCCTTGGTCGCAGACGAGTCTGTTCCCCGGGCTTGGCCCGGGCGTTTCCGGGCCGGTCCGGGACGAAAGTCGGTCCTCCCCCTACTCCCGAGTCTTAGGAACTCAACGCAATCGACGGAATCGAATTCCGACAAGTTTTGCTATTTTTTTTCGATTTTACCGCCGGACTGCGCAAAGCTGAAATTTCACCTCCGAAAATTTTTCTAAGTGTTGGAGTTTAAGAACTTGAAAAATCTCAAATTTTTTCCTAAGGCATGAAAATTCTCCCAACACTTAGAAATTCCTTTCCATAGCATATTAACCCACTCTCACTCTTATTCGACTAAAACTACTAAACTTAAAGAAAACGAGAAAATAAAGGATACGTGTTGGGGTGCCTCCCAACGAGCGCTTTGTTTAACGTCGCTAGCTCGACAATACCTCAATGTAGCTCATGGGACATCAAACGATGCTCCCTCTTGACCTCCAAAACTTGTAAACCTCACATGTAAAGGATCGACACTCTTTTCTTGGGACTTCACTTCATTCATCATCATGCCACCTCTCTTGGGACTTGGAACTAGAACCTTTTCTCTTGGAGTTGGCAATTCATTCTCAAGTTTCGGCTTATAGAATGTCACTTCCTCTTCATCAACTCGGAAAGTGAGGCTTCCATCACAAACATCCATCAAAGCTCGGCTTGTAGACAAAAAGGGCATACCAAGGATCAAAGGAAAGTTATGCTCCTCTTCAACGTCAAGAACGAAGAAGTCCACCGGAAAGATGAACTTTCCAACCTTGATAAGCACATTGTCTACCTTTCCCCATGGAATTATGATAGAGCGATCCACCAATTTAAGTATAGTCATGGTGAGCATAAGAGTTCCAATCTTCAAACTTTCAAAGATAGGAAGGGGCATCACGTTCACTCTTGAGCCCATGTCACACAAGACATTTTTAAGCATTTGACCCCCAATCTCACAAGGAATTGTGAAATCTCCAAGATTGCTTTCCTTTTTGGGGAACTCTCCTCGTAGTTTAGCACTACATCCCTTCGATAGCTCAATGGTCATGTCATCCTCCATCCTCATCTTTCTCTTGTCCACATCCTCCAAGAATTTCTCATGATTTGGCATGGTTCTCAACAAATCAACCAAATGAGCATTGATATCCAACTTCTTCAACACTTCCAACCTATCAATGCTCATCTTTACAACTTCCTCATGAGGAGTACTCTCCACAAGGTCTTCCCTCTTCTCACCCCCAAACTTAGCATGATTCTCATATCCAAACTCAAGAGGAAATGATATATCATTCATGATACCATCATTCAACTCACTCACATCATCATTCTTCATAAAAGTTTGGGGAAAACGAGTAAGAGAGATACCTTCATCCTTCATTGAATATGGCAAATAGGGCTTTATTTCCTCTTGAGGCTCATGAATAGGCATGGAAAGTGGAGACATCAATGGAGCCTCATAACTCCAAGATTGGAGTGGGTCATCTTCTAAAAGTTGTTGAGAAGCCGAGAGAGGTTGTTGGTTGATGTGAATCGCCTCTTCTTGGCCAAGAATTCCTCCATTCTTAGGTCTTTGCCAAGCTCGTGCTTCTATCAACACTTTTTTAATCTCTTCATGCTTCTTCTTGAGGTTGGTAATTTGGGAAGCAAGCTCTTCATATTTATCATCCAACATGGAGGTATCTTTCTTCAAATTTACCCTTTCCATAGGCCATTGAAAAGAATTAGAAACCATATCTTCAACAATCCTCATGGCTTCCTTCGCATCTCGATTTAGCAAGCAACCTCCGGAGGTAGCATTTACCATAGTTCTTGTTTGTGAACTCAAACCACCATAGAAGAAGAAGAGTTGTCGACTCTCATCTAGGCCATGTGGAGGGCATTTCCTTAAGAGTTCACGGAATCTCCCCCAAGCATTGAATATCGTCTCATCCTCATGTTGGGCAAATTGATAAATCTCCGAGATTAGGCGTTGTACCTTGGAAGGTGGAAAGTATCTCGAGAGAAAAGCTTTGCATAAATCCTCCCACGATTTGATTGACTTTCCATTAAGACCTTTGAACCACTCTTTAGCCCGGTCACGAAGTGAAAATCCAAAGAGTCTCATCCGGATTGTGTCATTTGGCACTCCTTCGATCTTGAGGGTATCAAAAATTTCAAGGAATGAGTATAGATGATCATTTGGGTCCTCGGTGACTTCTCCTCCAAATTGATTTGCTTGAACCAAACGAATCAAGCCCGGTTTGAGCTCAAAGCTAGGTGCATCTACCGTGCCCCATTCTCTTCCTTGATAACTTTCCTTTGGAGGTTGGAATATCTCAATTATAGGAGTTAATTGAACCTCTTGAGTTCTCCTCCTTTGCTCATCCATTCTTGCTTCCATAACCTCCAATTGCTTCCTAAGAACTTCCACTTCCCGATTGATTTCCACATCTTGCTCTTTGGAAGTTCTTTCTCTCTTCTCATAATCCAAATCAAAAGATTCCACATGTTTAACCTTGGATCTATGAAGTGTGTACCTGTCAAGCACACCAATAAAGAAATCAAAAATAGTCCAATAGAATGCTTGAATCAACAAGCACAATACCATCCTATCTATTAAAAAAAACAAGCTCAAATTAGCAACAAGAAACTAAACAATCTATTGATCATCCATCTATTCACTCCCCGGCAACGGCGCCAAAAATTGACTAGAGCTAATTTCTAGCCTATCAATAATACAATAACCGAACTAGCTAGTAGTCCGGGTCGAACCACAAGGAGTGAATGTATCGATAGACAATCAAGTAGTTCACGTAGTCTCTATCATACTATCTAAGCACATGGTCATGAGTTTGGTGTTTTATAACTAGGCAAGCATTAAGTAAATGAAATAACAAGCAAAAATAAAGGCAAGGAATGTAAAGAACAAGTAAAGGTACAAGTAAAGAAGATAAGGTTTCAAACGATTTCCGATGTGATTAGGCTAAAGATTAGGCATTTGATGTATCAAACCATTTTAATTCCTTTGAGTGACATTATTACATAAAGCAAGCTATCTCATCCTCCTAAGACTTGATAACTAGTAGATTGAATAACATGCTTACCATTCTAAACATATTACCAACTCCTAAAAGCACAATGCCTACTAATCTAACATCAATTCACATAATTCTTTCTAGGAGCAATGCAAATCAATACTAGATAATATGAGCAAGGATTCATGCCAAGTGCTATGAATGGAAGCTTCCTAGGCATTCCATCAAACACCTTGTATGCACTCATGGTTGTCAATCATTCATGCAATTAAATCCAATCAAATCCAAGGGCAACTCAAAGGAAAGGTAGATCCACATCAAAAACCATTAAATCCTAGCCTAATTCACATCATCCATCATTTGAAACCTCAATGGATCTAGCCTAGCATGGATCTAAGCATCAAACCATCAACAACAAGCAAAAACATAATGAAAATGACAAGGAAAGAAAAGTAGAGAAGAAATCTTCAACAATCTCTTCAAACTCCAAGCATAATCTTCAACAATTATTTGAAAATACTAAAAAGGAAAGAGGGAAACTAGGGTTCTAAAGTTGTTGTGCACAAAAGTGAATTACAAGTGGAATTAGATACCAAATGAGGAAAATATCTAGCTATTTATAGTCTTCCCACACATTTGGACTAAATTGCAAATACTAGAAACTTAAGTTGAGAAGGTGGGGTAAAATCTGTAATTTCTGGAAAGTTAAGTGAAGGGTTGACTAGTTCATTTTCGGTTGACTCGTGTGTTTTCCGCCCACATTTGACAGTTTGCGCGCTCTCACGGTTTTGGCTCGTTCTCTCTCGTCCGGCATCGGAAAATTAATCCGCAAAGTGCTACGGCTTCCTCTTTCGATCCTCTTCAACATAGGATAAGCCAAAATCGCCCAGAAAATTGCCGCAACACCTGAAAACAGCACGGAAACCGAGAGAAAAACGCAAAGCATATAGAAAAGGCATAAATGGTAAAACCCTATCATTTCCTATTCATTTAAGCACAAATCCGAACCAAAACACGCATCGAGACGCACTCTAAAGCATGCTAAATATGTGGTTATCAACCTGTATCCCGACTTATTTGACGTCTATTCACTATGTGCATGGTTTCATCAATCCCAAGTTCTGTCACTTTCTTTAGGCTTAGACCTTGGATTTCAGTGAAGATCTCTGCACCCGTCATCATCTCAGGTCGTGGCTCATGTATCTCTTTATTTTTAGTAAAGTTCTTCCTGTTTCGGCGCCAAGGATGGTCTTCAATCAAGAATTTTCGATGGTTGTCAAACCAAGATTGTTTCCCACTCTTAGGAAGTGTAAATGCGTCATACCATGTCATGCAATATGGGCATGCTAGTCTCCCAGCCGTACTCCTACCAGATAGCATGGAATAAGCTGGAAAATCGCTATTTGTCCACAATAAGGCTGCACGCATTTGGAAGTTTTGCTTAGTTGAGACATCATATGTTGTCGCCCCAAGTTCCCACAATTCAATCAATTCAACAATCAACTGTTGTAGATAAACATCTATCATTTCTTTTGGGTTTTGTGGGCCTGGCACAATAATAGTGAGAAACATGTGCTGATCTTTCATGCACAACCACGGAGGTAGGTTATACGGTGTAAGTATTATGGGCCAAGAAGAGTATTGCTTCCCTGTTTGTCCAAAGGGCTGAAAACCATCGGTACACAAATCGAGTCTGACATTACGAGGCTCTGAGGCGAATTCAGGATAACTATCATTGAAGTGTTTCCACGCCGGTGAATCTGCCGGATGCCGCATGACCCCATCATCACCCAAACTTGTTGCATGCCATTTCATTTCTACAGCTCTAGCCCTTGATGCATACAATCGTTGGAGTCGAGGAGTGAGAGGAAAGTAGTACATCTTCGAGTGAGGGACTTGGCTTTTCCTACGCTTCGCTCCAACCGATGATTGTTCCTTGTAACGACTTGCACCATAGAATTTGCAATGGGTCAGGGTCTCTTCATCTCGCCAAAAAAGCATACAATGATTTCTACAGGAATGAATTTGCTCGACCGGCAACCCCATCCCTCGAAGAAGCTTCTTTGTATAATAAAAATCCTTTGGCATGCAATTATCCTCGGGCAATATCTCTCTGCGCAACTCAGTGAGCTGATCAAAACACTTTTCCGATAAGTGATTTTGTGATTTCAAGTTCATCAGACGCGCAACGAGTGACAATTGCGAGTGATTTATACACCTAGACCATAACTCCTTATTTGCTGCCTCCAACATCGAATACAAATGTTGGGCTTGTGGGTTAGGAGCCTCTTCCGATATATGTCCTTCCCTATTCAAATGGGAGCCCCCGACATCGAAAACCATTGACTCGAATGGATTCATTTGAATTTCTTCACGCAAATCAGCAGTGCTTCCGCTTCCTTGAACTGGAGGATTTCCCCATGGACCCACCAAGTGTAGTATTTAGGAGTAAACCCGCTCTTCATAAGATGTAACCGGACAACATTGGGGGGATGAAATGGTATGATTTTACATCTCTTGCATGGGCACTTGATATCTTCTCCGGACATGAATGAACGTTGGCTACAAGCATAAGCCAAAAATATATTTAGGCCTTCTAAGAACTCTATGTTCAAACTACCATTATGGTAAACTTTATACATCCATTCACGGTTCTCACTCATTTTTAGAGTTCCTAAAATATAAAATATGATATATTAGAATTGGGGAGTAAATGAGTCAAAGAAGATATTCCCAAGCATCTAGCTAATTCATATTCCTCAAAGAAAATATTACATGTCAACCTCTCAAATTAAACCAAGATCCAAGATAGGAGTAGTATTCCATATGTATACTAGTTTTCAAATACAAGAAAAGAACCCACACACCTTTTATGATTTTTTCCAGGCTTGAGAAGATTGCAAAGCAAACAAGAAAAGAACACCTTCTGAGATTTCAAACCATGATGAACTTAGGTAAAGTGGAACACAAAAGTGTATAACAATTCACCCTAAGTAAAATATCATTTGATATCAAAATTATAATTCAACAACCATTGCAAGGAGCCACTGATTATGAGTAAATAGTTGAAAGTAGCTAGCATAAAAAAAAACACATGAAGGAAGAAAAAGAAAAGAAGTTCAATGGTCCACTAAAGTCTAAACTATCAAGTCAGGTAAAAAAACAAACAAACAAACAAACACGCAAGCATTTTAGTTTGATTCTTGAAAATAATCAACAAAAATTCCATGGCAGCTCTTAAATTAGTTTATTTCCCACTGCATAATTAGTTTATAACTTCATATTTCAGCTCACACAAAGGCCAATCTTGCAGCTAATTCCAAAATTTTGCTTTCATGCTCTTTCTTCTATATATAAAATACTACTTCTTACAGTAGATCACCGACATATAACCAAGATTCCGAATTAAACTATTCTCAAGTTGCCTAGATCCGTAGTAGGAGTTTAGTGCAAAGCAAAGTCACTATCAGGGATAGATAGGCAGATGGTGCTTTCTCTAATTTGCATTTAATTGTTCATCCTAATCTAGTCTTCTGACTATGTAAGCATGAGCTCGATCCTAATCTTCTCTACTGCATACACACCATCACCATATATGAGGAAAAAAATAGCTCAATCGTTGCACATAATTATCATATCCATAAACAAATAACAACAAAAATTGAAGAATTATCGGCAGATTCATGACTTGAAGAATTGAAGGAGGGAGAGAGTTACCTTTCAGCTTTCAGTGCCAGACAAAAGAAGAGGACGAAGGGCGGAGGCCGGCGACGATAAAATACTCCCTCTCCAGCCGAGAAACACTGCAATCAGAAATTAGCGAGTGAGAATGGGATAGCAGGGAGAGAGAGAGAAATTGAGAGAGAATAGAGTGGCAGAAATGAGATAGAAGAGAGGATAGACGTAGACGCGACATCGACGGCGGCAGAGGATGGAAGTCGCGCCGTCGACAGCGGCAGAGGATGAACGTCGACGGTGGCAGAGCGCGTGGTTAGGGCTGAGAATGAATTGGGGAAAATTAGATTTTAATTGATGAATTCCTACTTGGTTTAACTACTGAATATCACTACCAAAATATTTGTCGTCAAAAATTTTAAAATTTTATTGAATTATTTTATCATTGAAAATTCATATTTAACGACCGAATAAACTTTCAATCGGTAAATAATAACCGAAATTATTATCAGTCAGTAAATAACGACCGAATAAAATCAGTCGTTAACACTAGCTACCGAAATACGGTCGTTAAATAATTATTTTTTTAAGGAATTATTTTTATGATTGGTGACCGAATTCTAACGACCAAATAATATTTCAGTCGTTAAATAACGACTGATTAATTTTGGTCGTTGTATTTTACGATCGATTCGGTCGTTATTCAGTCGGTAGTGCACTCAGTCGTGAGTTAGTATCGGTAGTTATTTAACTACCGAATTTGTTCGGTTGTTAATTTGGTCGTTAAATAGCGTGTTTCTTGTAGTGGCACCAACTCCAAAAGCGACACTTTATTTCATCCTTAATCCTTCCAAACTCCCACCGTCTCTTATCGAAGAGAGTCTCGTTCCCCCATCTCCACAAAACCTAAATAGTGCAAATCTATAGACCCCCCAATCTTCTTTTCCATCTTTTGCCCCTATGAAGACCCACAAAGCAATTAAGATGGCTCTCAATCTGATTTGGAGCCACCCACACCACTCCACTCCAATCTACCAAGACATTCCACAACCTCGGCACGTCCCCACATTGGAGAAAAATATGAGCAGCTGAATCTCTCACCATACCACAGATCGCACAATTCATGGCCGTTGCATCAATCGCAAATCTTTTGCCAATGTTATCTTTAGTTGGAAGATGATTCCATAAAAGCCTCCACGCAGTCTTGGCTTTCATCATGGCCATCGCCTTCCAAATGCAGCTAAGACTAACCTCGTGAGGCCGATACCGATTTGAGCGTCTACCACAACCTGCAATAACCAAGTATGCCTCCTTCATCGAAAATATGCCGTCACTGTTATCACCCAAGTCCAACGATCAACTACACCTTCCGTAAGTGAGAACTTGTTGAGAAATGACAACATCTCGCTTTCTTTCTCACATTCTCTGTCGAAGAGGTTCCTCCTCCATTGAAAACCCCAAACTCACCTTCCCTCCACCCAAACCCCCATCTGCTGCACCAAGCCATCTTTCCTAGTGCTGAGATTATATAATCTTGGAAATAACTCCTTTAGGGATGAATCACCTGACCATGCACCTTCCCAAAACCAAGCATCTTACCCATTCCCCAATCTTTGCTTTAACTTCTCCCAAAACCAGCCTTCATCACTCCCGATGACGAGATATGTAATCTTCTTCCACCATCCAGACTTACCAACACCAGTATCCCCAACTACCCACCCTCTAATCCACGTCGGGGTCCCATGACGAGACTGAATAATACGAGCCCAAAGACTCTCTTTCTCCACCAAAAACCGCCACACCCATTTAGTAAGGAGAGCTTGGTTGAAGTGAATAAGATTCTTAATATCGAGGCCACCCTCCTTCTTCGATTTACAAATCTCCTCCCACTTAATCCAAGCTGTTTTCCTTACCTCCTCGTCTCCACCCCAAAGGAAATTACACTGTAATGAACGAATTTTACATTCCACTGTTTTTGGCAAAGGAAAAAAAGACATCCAATACAGCGGGATGGATGAGAGACAAGATTGCACAAGCGTAGCTCTTCCCCCGAGAGATATAGCCTTTGCATCCCAGCCCCTCACTTTTTTCTTGATCTTATCGATCACCATCTTCCACCCATCTAACCCATTCAATCTGCCCCCAATAGCCAAACCCAAATAAGGAATAACACGTCCTCCTACACTACAATCCAGAATCCCAGCAATGTCTTTGAGAATACCTTCCTCAATATTAAACCCGAAAACGCTGGATTTGTCGAAGTTAACCTCGAGACCTGAGAGAAGCTCAAAATTTTTAAGAAGCCACTTAAGAGCAGTAGCATTATCCTTATTCCCCTTGATGATGAACACCATATCATCGGCATATTGCACGTGGGAAACAACCACCTTATCTCTACCAATATGCACTGCTTGAATAAGGCCATCTTGAATAGATCTTTTAGTCAAAATATTTAATCCTTCTGCTACGATGATAAACAAGAAGGGGGAGAGAGGATCTCCTTGGCGTATTCCACATTCCAACGCAAACTCCCCCGAAGGAGCACTGTTAACAAGCACATTGGCGAAAGCCGAAGTAATACATCCCGCCATCCATCGAATCCATTTAATAGGGAAGTTCATACCACACATCATCGACAACAGGTAATCCTAATCCACTGAGTCATACACCTTGGCAAAGTCCACCTTGAACACCATTATCTCCGTTCTAGATTTCCGAGCGTCCTCCACAGCCTCGTTCAACACAACCGCCTCGTCTAGAATATTTCGCCCTTTGATGAAAGTGGACTGAGAATCCCCAATAAGTTTGCTCATCACTGCCTTCATACGCCTTGCAAGAACCTTCGCCACGATCTTATAGATACTGCCTGATCATTGGAGCTAAAATTGCACCGATTCCAACTTTTCAGCTCTCCTTTTAAACTAAACGCTTAAGCTTTTCCTTGAACACAAAACAACCCCAGCCCTCAATCCCCTCTTCATTCCACGATCTCTCAACTATATTAAAAAAATCGGGATGCGACATCCAAGCATTAACAAATCAAAATGGACGAGGTCCCCGGTCCGCCTGCTTTGTGTTAAGGATAATGGCACAATAATCTGAAATTGATCTTGGGAGCCCCCTGTAGTGTGGTCTCCGGCCAGCTCTCCACCCATTTATCATTAACTAATGCACGATCAATGCGACTCTTGCATCTTCCAGTGGTACGATACCACGTGAACTGTCTCCCTTGAAGCTTAACACCATTCAACTTACCACCATTCCACTTACCACAAGCAATGAACTCTTTGAGACCTCGACTTCCTCTAGATAAACCCCTCCCTCCCACATCAACTCTCTCCCGGCTCTGTGATGGCATTAAAGTCTCCAATTACGCAGACTTTTGCACTAGCCCATTGTTCCACCACAACCAACAAACGATCCCAAAGAAGAATTTGCTCTTCGTCACCACACGGGGCATACACGTTAACGATACACAAATCATCTCCAAAGGCCCTCTCTCTACCCACCATCACCACCGCCCTCCTAGTACTCCTACAACTATAACACGCAAACTTGATGTCGTCCCAGAATGTCAGGATACCACCAGAACGCCCCACCGACCCTTCACCGCACCATCTCACACTCGTCGTACCCCACATCGCTCTTCCTGCCATCTCTGTGAGGGTCTCCAGTTTTGATTCCTGAATATAACACACATCAAGATCATTGTTAGAGAAGAATGAATAAACCTCATCCTTCTTAATAATGCTCCCTAGCCCCCTAATATTAAATGACCCAATCTTCATGAGGAAACCCCGTCTCCACCACTTAGGCTAACCCGACCCCCTTTGGTACTAGGAACGAGACCAATTTTCTTTCCAAACTCCCTACATTCAATCCATTCCGAACCAACAACAACATTGTCGTTGCTTCCCCTACTCACGTTACCCCTCTTAGTATGCTTCTTCCTTTTAACCCTTACGTCCCCACTCGACGCCATATCCACGATAAACTCCTCCCACTCCTTCGAATTGAAAGCCTTTCTAGCTATGTCGGGTCTATTGTCTCCCCTCCTACCCGTCTTTAGAATAAGTACGTCATTATTGCACTTACCCCTTCACCGTTCCCAGAAGCCGCCCCGTCGCTAGGCTCCATCTCTTTTGATCCTTCCAGTTTCGAGCCAACATTGGGAGAGGAAGCGGATGGGCTCAAACCCAATGAAGCCGCCACGATTGTATTACTAACGGATTCATTAACCTCTAAGGGTCCACCCACCCTAGCCCCACAAGTTTGACCAAGAAAATGGGCCTGCATTACACTACTAACTTTCCCCTTATCAGAAAAACCCACAACATGAAGCCCAAGCCCATCCACAGCCCCATTCCTACCATTTAAAATTGTCGCCTCTTCCACTCCCTTCTCGAAATTAGTGGCCTCCGCGTGCATGGTTCCTTTACCATCATTAATTGTCATCGCCAACGTTTCGTTATCCAACGAGGATGTTCCCTCTGCAATGTCAATCTCCCTCGGGACTTGAATCCTTGCGTCCCCTTCTTTTACCGTTTCACCCAAGCCGTTGCCGTCTTCCGATCCTTCCCACCCCTCAACCATCGCCTCAACAGAATATTTACCGAACCCGATGTCGACGTAATGGAAGGGTAATTCTATCTACAACCCCCAATTTACTCCTCACATGTCACAACCTCTCTTTCAAAAATAAATTTAAAATAACAATAATTTTACTATTTTATCCCCATATCTTAGATTAAGTTAGAACTACATCGTATAGCTACCAAATTTAACCATAATAAAAATAAAAAAAGGAATGCAAACATGGAAATTAACAATTGAATCTCTTAAAAACTCAGGTGTTGAATCATCCATATGGCGTCGATAGAGATGGAAGCAATGACAGTTTGCAGAAGACGATGGCAAAAATCGGCAAATTCGTAACCTTCTTGGGGAATAGCGAACAACTTTTTCAAATTCTCAACACATTAGCAAATTAGAATAGACTCGCTCGTTGAGTCAAGTCAATGTATGAAAACTCTCATCAATCATGCACGCCCACATTTTATGTTTCACTTAGATTCAGTCAACCGTCATTCACCATATAAGATTAAATTGAAGCAAATTTAGTGAGTGTTTGCGTTCTTATGGCAAATAATTATCAATGATAGAGAGATCTATGTTGTTATTACAGAGTAGCCGTCAATTTGGGGGTTGCAGTTTGTACTGAAATTGTGTAGTCCATATAATGTGTCGCACAAATTGTTTAATAGCGTGTGTAAGTTGTTAACCCAGTTCGGTGATCAACACAACACACCTACGTCTTGGGGATTTCTCCCAAAGGACCAATCCACTATATATGTGAGCCATAAAGACACCTACGTCTGGGGGATTTCTCCCAAAGGACAAATCCACTATATGTGAGCTTCAGAGATACAAGTATACGAATACTAGCCACCACTACGTATTCACTCCTTACTCGTCTACACTCACCAACATCGAACTTGAAGATAGACCTAACACCTTCGTCTACCCAAACTTCAAAACCTCGATTATGAAGTTTTTCCCCACTCGAGTTATAGAATACTCAAGATTATAAGTTCACTCACCAAACTAATCTACCCAATGAAAGAAGAAAACAAATCCACGTTCCTGAAGAGAAAAACGTAGAAGATGAAAATTGAAGTAATCACGTAACAACTCTTTTGTTGATCTCATATAAATACTAGAGAGTTTTAGATCTACTAGATAACCCTAGATAAGGATCCATACATATCTCATTTCCTTGTAAATATCATTTCCTTGTATAAGAAGAATCCTCATGCAAAAAGATAATTAAGGGAAAATAAATACCTTAATAAATCCTTATGTAAATATATATAATTAAGGGAATATAAATCCGTTAACAAAAATCCAATCTTTAATCATAAGGAAATAAATCCTACTCCCTCTGTCCCACTGATAAAGGGGTTTATTCTCTTTTTGGGACGTCCCACTGTTATAGGGACATTTCCCGAAATAGAAAATTTTAATCCAATAAAATTCAGACACATCACTTTAACCCACTACCCATCACTTTAACACACTATCATCACTCTAGTCTTAATTCACGTGTCAAAACAAAAGGTCCATATCCCAGTGGGACGGAGGGAGTATCTCTCAATGCATATATATAATAGCCAAAACCTCAAACCTCATGCAACAACACGTTGCACTAACATGTATCAATGGTGGTTGCACAATAGATGGGTATGTATCAATTTACTTATATTCCCTTCGTTTCTTCCTAAGTGGCTCATTTTATATTCAGATGTGATATACTCCCTCCGTCCCAATCTATTAGTCCCATTTGGTTTCGGCACAAGAACCAAGTGAGTGGAGAATATGTTGTTGTAATTAATTCTGAGGAGAGAGAATGAAATGTGGACAAGTATATATTCTTTGTCATTTTAGGAAATGAGCCTAATAAATAAGACAAACAAAAATGACAATTGTGACTAATAGATTGGGACGGAGGGAGTTTATAATAATAAAATGGGTCACCTAGAAGAGACAAAGGGAGTACTTATCTACGGATTAAAGGATAAAAGAGTAAATTTGCTATTATTTACAATTTAATTTATAAAGAAGAGGTCGTGAGGAGCAAAGTGGGGGTTGTAGATAGAATTACCCTATGAAAAAGTTAAGGCAGGCTAAGCCAACCCAAAATTTAATTAAACTGTGAGAATCACTGCCCAAGCCAAATGGACCATTGAATGATTGGGTCAAACAGGCCAACCCGAGTTGAGCCTTTGAGCATTTTTGGCCTTACCTAGCCAAAAATTTTATGGACCTCACATTTCAAAATCCAAGCCCACCCCGAACTATGAGAGGGCCAATATGCTCATCGGGGCAAGCTTTTTCAAGCCCATTTTAACAGCTCTACGTGGGGTGTCCATAAAGGAAATCTCGACACATATCTTAAGGATGAAGAGTCATGAATATACATTTAAAAGTTTTATTCTATCAAGAAAATTAATTTATATTAGAATAAATTTAAACCCCAAAAAAGTTTCCCATTCATCTTCACAAAGTTATATCAATTCTACCAAATAAAAAGATTATACCATTACTATGTTTTAGTATTCTATTATAATTAAACTATATATATATATATATATATATATATAAGAAATTTAAACCATACAAGAGTTTAAATCATGCAATCAATCAATGCATCAATGCAACAGTAATAATCTCAGAAAAAAGAAAAAAAAAAAAAAAAAAAAAGAAATACTGTAGTACCGTAACAAATTATGATATCAATTTTTTTCAAAAGAAAAGGGAAAAGTGATTGGGCGATAGGAGCAGTTTTGGGGCAGAAAAGGGAGAAGCTTTTCCGAGTGATCTACTATGCTAGCAAGACGTTGGACTCGGCTCAAAGGAACTACACCACCACGGAGAAGGAGTTACTCGCTGTGGTCTATGCTTTCGACAAGTTTAGACCCTATTTGGTGGGATCTCACACAATTGTGCACACCGACCATGCCGCCATTCGCTATCTATTCAACAAAAAGGACTCGAAGCCGAGGTTAGTTCGCTGGATTTTGCTTCTTCAATAGTTAGATATAGAGATCAAAGATAGGAAAGGGTGTGAGAATGTGGTGGCCGATCATCTCTCAAGACTTGAGCAGCCCGTGGAAGGAGAAGATGCACGAGTCGCAATCAAGGAAAGCTTCCCCGATGAGCAGATTTTCGAGTTAGACGATTTGACTCCTTGGTTCGCCGACATCGTCAACTACTTGGTGATTCATCATGTGCCCAAGGATCTCTCGTCTCATCAAAAGAAGAAGTTCCTCCACGATTGTATGTTCTACTATTGGGATGATCCTTACATGTACCGGAGGTGTGCCGATGGGATCATAAGGCGATGTGTTCGACAATCAGAGTGGAAAAAGATCATCGAGGATTTCCATAGCGCTCCGAATGGGGGACACTTTGCAGCAAATCGCACCACCCTCAAGATCTTTCATAGTGGTTTCTATTGGCATTCGATCTACAAGGATTGTCACGAGTACATCAAGTCATGTGATTGATGCCAAAGGATGGGGACCATCACGAAGAGGGACGAAATGCCGCAACGCACTATCATGGAGGTGGAGCTCTTCGATGTTTGGGGGATCGACTACATGGGTCCCTTTCCCAAATCTCAAGGGTTCTCTTACATCTTACTTGCGGTGGAGTATGTTTCAAGATGGGTCGAGGCCATTCCTACAACAACCAACGATTCGATGGTGGTGATCAAATTCCTCCAGCGGAATATTTTGACTCGGTATGGAACTCCGAGAGCTTTGCTTAGCGATGGGGGGAGCCACTTCAACAATCGTTGGTTAGGATCGCTCCTTGCAAAATATGGAGTCAAGCACAAGGTTACGACGCCCTACCACCCTCAAGCAAACGGTCAAGCCGAGTTAGCTAATCGAGAGATCAAGCAAATTTTAGAGAAGACCGTCACCAACAAAAAGGAGTGGGCGAAGTACTTGGACGACGCACTTTGGGCTTATAGGACGGCTTCAAGATGCCAATTGGAAGTGATAGGGATTAATATCAGCCATACTCCCTAAATAACCCAAGTTAATGGGGAATACACTTTCCTTAACCTTAGACTACAGTTCCTAGGGAAACTGATGTGTCAGATGTCACAATAGAGGCGGGAACCTTACCTCTATGAAAGGAATAATAAATCCTAGACGGAACTAGCATCAACAACGCCATTAATGGAGATAAGTATTACTTTTAAATGATGATCGATAGAGGCTATTCCGCGTAACAGCATAATATCAAAGAGATTTTATGGGCACCAGACGCTCAATACAATCAAGAATCGTATGCCATGCAAGAAGCTGTGAGGTTCTAACTTCTCCCATAAGCCATGCGGGATCTGCAGGCATCTGCAAAGATAGAAGGATCTGACCAGATCCCATAAGTGTTTAGTAGAAGCTCGAGGTTCTGCGTAACATACGGTCCGCGTGACTCTATGTACTATAGAGTGAGGACCACTGCATTCATGACGGAGGATACTTTGCCTCCGTTGGAATTCCTTTTCTGTCCTTCCTTCACACGGATGCTCACTTTTCACCCTCCTCACACCTATAAATACTAAGTGAACGCACCCCTCAATCATCATCACAACATCACTCTCTACGAACAACACGCATCTTTGCGTACTGTTCCATTCAATTCCATATTCTCTTACGAGCTCCTCCGAGCCCAAGCGGTCAAGGCGTTCGAAGTCTTCTTCCGGGAAGCCTCAGTTCCTTTTCACCTCCATCCGTTCTTCTCGACGCCGGGAAGAATCTCTCTCTTACACACATCACCTTGAGCTTAAGGTAAAACCCTCATTACTTAGAGGGGAAGGAGGTTCAACGGAGCTCCGCGCTCCTCATTTCTCTCTTTTTCTTACTTCATTTCTTCGTTATCTGCTTATATGAGTACGAAACTCCATGGATCTTACTAGTTTATGGCTAAATATGCCCTTTACGCACAACACCCAGCTTGATTATCATTCGTTATTCCTGCACAAATCATGCTCTGTACAAAATGCTTGGCTATGGCTTTCTATACGCATGAAACTCTTGCTCTTTACTGCTTTAACGCTTTACCCATAAATGCTCTTTGCAAAACATGATGAAAAATACCTTAAATTGTTGTGGATCTCCAACCCGAATCTATCAACTGGCGCCGTCTGTGGGAAATTCTTGAGTTGAGATGTCGATTTCCCCTGTTTTTATGCAAAATTCCAGCTCGTTGTTATAATGCTGTTTGCGATTTCCCTTTATTATGTCCTTATGTGGAGAACATGAGGAAATCTGATGTTATATTGATTGGGAACGCCCTGTTTGTGGTCTAACTAGCGGAAACCCAGATGGGTATACTGTTGTTTGATATTTGCTAAGCTCTCCACGGTTATGAGCTGTTGAATGTGATGTGATTCTAGGATTATGCTCCCTTTGAAATGGAAATTGTGATAAACACTTTGATCGAAAGGGAACTTGTGTTTGAGAGGCTGATTTTCTCTCCTTGAATGTGAATTAAGAGTTGATATCTGTAAGTACTGTCAAAACCCATGGGTTCAGAAGGCTAATCCTCTGTTTATCTTTGAAGCTCTAACTGATTCTGATGATATGTGCATAAATTTGTCCCATTTGGTTTCGGCACAAGAACCAAGTGAGTGGAGAATATGTGGTTGTAATTAATTCTGAGGAGAGAGAATGAATTGTGGTCAAGTATATATTCTTTGTCATTTTAGGAAATGAGACTAATAGATGAGACAAACAAAAATGACAATTGTGACTAATAAATTGGGACACAGGGAGTTTATAATAATAAAATGGGTCACCTAAAAGAGACAAAGGGAATACTTATCTACGGATTACAGGATAAAAGAGTATTGCTATTATTTACAATTTAATTTATAAAGAAGAGGAGGAGCAAACTGGGGGTTGTAGATAGAATTACCCTATGAAAAAGTTAAGGCGGGCTAGGCCAACCCAAAATTTAATTAAACTGTGAGAATCACTGCCCAAGCCAAATGGACCATTGAATGATCGGGTCAAACATGCCAACCTGAGCTGAGCCTTTGAGCATTTTTGGCCTTACCTAGCCAAAAATTTTATGGACCTCACATTTCAAAATCCAAGCCCACCCCAAACTATGAGCGGGCCAATATGCTCATCGGGGCAAGCTTTTTCGAGCCCATTTTACCAGCTCTACGTGGGGTGTCCATAAAAGAAATCTCAACACATATCTTAAGGATGAAGAGTCATGAATATACGTTTAAAAGTTTTATTCTATCAAGAAAATTAATTTATATTAGAATAAATTTAAACCCCAAAAAAGTTTCCCATTCATCTTCACAAAGTTATATCAATTCTACCAAATAAAAAGATTATACCATAACTATGTTTTAGTATTCTATTATAATTAAACTATATATATATATATACTAAATTTAAACCATACAAGAGTTTAAATCATGCAATCAATCAATGCATCAATGCAACAGTAATAATCTCAGAAAAAAGAAAAAAAAAAGAAAAAAAAAAAGAAAGAGTGATGCTATTCGGCCATAATGTGGCCGGCCATAATTTAACTTGTTTTATTTTTTATAATATGAAATAATTTATATATTTATGCCAACTTTTTTAGATTATAAAATACTCAAAAAGTGATACTCCGTATTTTTTACGTATTTTTTAAAATTAATCCTTTAATTATTTGATAATTTTTACTATTTTAAAGTATTTTTTTACCTTTTTTACCTAAAAAAATGAAAAAAATATGTAAAATTTGGGGAAAAATATTTTTAATTTAAAATATGAAAGTAATAAATTATTGTTATCATTTACAATTTTTAAAATTACAAAAAATATGAAAAATATTGTTGTGTGGCCGGCCACATTATGGCCAAATAGCATTATTGAAAAAGAAATACAATAGTACCGTAACAAATTATGATATCAATTTTTTTCCAAAGAAAAGGGAAAAAAGGGGATAAAAAAAAAAGGAAAAACAAAAAGAAAAGATAAAAACCCTAATCGAGTTGAGCGGAGGCTAGGGGTTTCATTTCTTCATTATCTGTGTCCTCTCTCTCCCTCTCTTCGCCGCTCTCGGTGTTTTTCCGAACTTCACTCCTCAGCAGTCGCAGAGGTAATTCACTCCGCCACTTTTTCTCGGATTCTCTTCGCGATACATGTAGATTCAAGCTTCTTTGTTGCTTTACGCTTTCGATTTTGCGTTCCGTGGTGTTTAGTTGGGGATTTTCTCAAATATTTTCCTCATGTATGAACCGACGCCTACGAGAATAATGTTTGAATCTGGAATCACGATTTATTCCACCGTACGCTCGTGGAAATAGAACGATTTGGGGTTTTTCGAATTTAACCAGAAATTCCTATGGAATCGTGTTTCTATCTGACTTTGATAGGGATTTTTGCTCCTCCATTACCTGTATTCATGCTATTGGCTCAATACTGTTCGACTGTGGTTTTTGTTGTTACTTTTGTTCAGCATATTTGCGTTCGTGCTCTCTTCAATCTGTAGGGCACGAAAAAGATATGGGTTTTGTTTAAGCTTGCTGCGAGATGCGTTTTTTTCCCTTGCAGTTTAGCATATCTACCTTTTTTTTCCTTACTATTTTCTAATCTTTGTGGTATTTGTAAACTCACTGAGTGCTTCGTCTTTCGTGTTTAGCTTATGGAATCTGCGAGAAAAAAGCTTCATGTGATATTAAATAGTTGGTTACTGAATATAATTATTACTATATCCTTCAGTTAATCTGGAAAATAAAGTTGAAATCTATAGTTTGCTACCACATTTTGCTTGCTATTCCTGGTGTATTTTTCTGTATCACTTAGTCGTAATTGATTCATTAGAATGTTATGTGGACTTATAAGGCTACTCTATTATGCTGTTCTTTGCAGATGAATGTGGAAAAACTTCAGAAGATGGCCGGTTCGGTCAGAACCGGTGGCAAAGGTACCATGAGAAGGTATGTTTTTGTAATCCCTCTAATTGTTCTGTCGATTATTGATGAACATATTGCATGAATATTTGTCTTTATTTAACATCATTCAAGTGTACTGTAATATCATATCATTTGGTATGTGATTCTTATTGAATAGCTTCATTGGGATGCAGAAAGAAGAAGGCCGTGCACAAGACGACTACAACTGATGACAAAAGGCTGCAGAGCACCTTGAAGAGAATAGGAGTAAATGCCATACCTGCAATTGAGGAAGTGAATATTTTCAAGGAGGATGTGGTTATCCAGTTCACAAACCCCAAAGGTCTGAACCACACCCCTGAAATCCAGCTTTTCATCAATGAATATTCTTTATCTTCTGACTGTTGAACTGTGTTCTTTTTTTTTTTTGTTCAGTTCAAGCTTCGATTGCAGCCAACACTTGGGTTGTTAGTGGCACCCCTCAGAACAAGAGTATGTGTCTCTCTCAACTCTGGTCCCACTTAATATAGTTAACTCAAGTAAAGTATTTAGCTCAAAAAAACCCTGTAGTTTATAGTAAATACTGTCTATTTTCGAATGATATGCCGTGCATTCTTCCGTATTGAACACAATATGAAAACTTTTCATTTCAATTAGTTTTGAGAAACATCTCTCATTCTCTAACCCCATCATAAATCTGCCTTTTGTCTTGTTTCCCCTTTGTCCTAAACCGATATTTTTCTATCACGATGCTCATTTTTTTTAATCTGCACTTAAAATATGGGCGGAGACTGGTGGGTTTTGTTTTGTTGAATGCAAGCTTAACCCTGTCTGACATTTTGTTCTATGGCTCTCTCAGAATTGCAAGACATTCTTCCTCAAATTATTCACCAATTGGGTAAGTGTGGCCCCTCCCGTTTCCTTGGTTTTTTCTTATCAGGTCTTGTTTGAGTTGATATCTGAACTCATGGAATTCATTCATCCAGGTCCGGATAATTTGGAGAATCTGAAGAAACTAGCAGAGCAGTTTAAGAACCAGGCACCTGATGCATTTTCAGGCGCCGGTGGTGCAGCTGAAGAGGACGACGATGATGATGTGCCAGAACTTGTAGCCGGTGAAACATTTGAAGCTGCTGCAGAAGAGGGTCATACCCATGTCCACACCACTTAAGGATTCTCGTTTCATTTTTGTGCCTTTGCTTTTTTATTTCCAATGGGTTTTGAAGGATCTGTTATATAACTTCATCTTACATATGCTTAGTATGGAGGAAAACTTGGTAACCGATTTCATTCTGTTGGATTTGTTATGATTAATTATGGTTTCGTTATGCGGTTTCTACTAAAACAAGCAGAAGTAGTGCTTGGTTTTGAGAATTTCAACACTCGGTAACTACTGTTGTAGTAGTAGTTTACCAGGTTGTAGCACTTGAATGAATCATCACACTATGCTTTGACTCTGCTGCTTGCTTATTTTTTATTCCGTATGGACATTCTGTCGACTGCTTGAACAGAGGAGCAATTCAGGTACCTCTCTGAATCAAAACATCTATGACAGTTCATTCGTTGAAACGGGTTCTATGTAGAAAATATACAGAACCGAGAGATTGTGAGTGGTTTGGAGATGAATTTGTAACGGAGAGCGTCATCAGAAAAGTATGGAATTATAGAATTATGAGTGGTACAATTTGGAGATGAATCTGTAACGGAGAGTTTCACTGGAAATGTGTGAATTAAACCCTTTAGTTTTCATGCTAGCTTGTCCAGCGAAAAAAAGATAATGACAATATTGAAAATGTGAACAAATTTGATAGCCTTGTTATGGTACATTGGTTACCTCAGTCCCTTGTTATTAATCTTATTCGTCATTTTTGTCTAATTCACTAATTAGTCTCATTTGCAAAACGATAAAAAAGAAAAAAGAAAAAAAAAAGTATTTGGATATAATTGACTCTTCCTTTAAAATTTATTACAGTCACACGTCAATACGTCATCTCTTTCCTTGTTTCCTATGTCCGATTTAAATGAGGTTAATAACAAGAGATGGAGGGGATAATAAAAAGGGATGGAGGGGATATCATTTAAAAAAATTTCTCATGTTTAAGTTTAATAAAAAGATGTGACGGACCCATAATGAAATTACCTTAAGACTAGTATCGAAAATATTTTTCTAACCACGTTATGCCACCGCTCATTTTATGATAATTGATAAGTATTTCTTTTCTTACATTGATAAGTATGAATTGGGTGTATAAAATTTTGACCTTCACAAATATCTGAACCAAGTCATCATCACCATCATACTAGAGGCAATTATTCGACAACTATGTAATGAAATACTTGAGGTTAATTGAGCCAATCAATCAGTTTTTTATATTAGATTCTAGACAATTAGGTTTAGATATATCGGGTTGAAAATTCCACCTGCATTTTTTTTATCAGCTACCTAAGCCATATTATGAGTTTCGTACTAAATTGACATTCTGAACACGAGATAAGACGTCGTCTTACCAAGTTATTTGTTCTTTATATGTATAATTTCGACTTTTAATTTAGGATGTACTACTTGATTGCGTAAACTCGAACGCATTAATTTGTTTCCTTGCTAAAAATAGGAGAATGATAATTATTTATCTTGTGGAAGATAGAAAATGCTTTGATATCTATAAGACGGAGTATAGATAAGTCATAAGTGTAGTATTTAATCACTATAAAATTTATTATTTCAGTCCTCATCAAGATTTTACTCTCATTTATAACATTTATCCCTTTTATATATTCCATAATGTGACCCATATTTGAAAAGGGTTATATAGACATGCGGAAACATATAAACACTTAAAATAAGTAGGAAAATAACATCTGCTCCGGAAAAAAAATTCCTGCTACCAATGAAAAGTTATCCACCATAAAGAATAATGAGAAAAAGAGAAAAATGATATAAAGAGAACACACTCATATATATACTATATATAATCATATGATTTGCGCATTACATGACAATAAATTGAAGTAGGTTTTATTATAGATTTTTTTTTTCTTGTTATAAAGTAGGTTTTACATGAATAGTAAATTAAAACACATTGAACGATTACAAAAAAAAAAAAAAAAAAAAGTTAAAAAGGAAAAGTTGATGAAATTATGTCGTATTAAGGGTATTAAATGTCATAAGTTTTTCTGTTTGTTTGTTTATTTATTATTTTTCTAGTTCCCAGTCTCTTTTCTTCTACAATTTTATTTCAAAACACACGAATATATAAATTGTGTAATTTTATATTAGTTAAATCTATTTTAATAAGTATATGAACACACGAGTCATGTAATCATGTATTAGTAGTATTTATATTTGAATACACGAGTCATGTAATGAAATCATGCATTGGGATAAATTTATTTCAAAATACAATAATATACGAGTCTTGTATTCGTGTATAAGAATAATTTGGTCAATGTTTGCATTTACAATATCAAAGTGACTATTTTAAAGATTGCATGCATAAACCCGATCCATTATCTAGTACTGCGAAAAGAACATGCTTAGAACATCTCCAACCCATGCTTTAAAATGGAGTATTACTTCATTTTGAAGTACGTAGGGCATTCCAACCATACTCTATTTTGCAGTAAGAGTAGGGCTGCAAACGAGCCGAACCTGATCGAGTATTGGTCTGCTCGGGTTCGGCTCGTTTAGTATTTGACAGGCTCGGGCTCGGGTTCGAGTTCGATTCGAGCTTTAAATCCGGGCTCGAGCTCGGCTCGGGTTAAAAAATTTGAGCTCGAATTCGGCTCGAGTTCGGCTCGTGCTCGGTTCGGACTTGGGCTCGAATTTGGCTCGTGAAAAGCTCGAGTCCGAGCTCGTTTAAAAGACATGATATAAATATATTTAATATTTTCTTTTAACACTTCAAATGAACTTAAATTAAAATGAATTTCATCAAATAAAAATCCATCAAATGAAATTCATCCAAAATATAAAACATAATCCAAAAAGAACATTTGACAATAATTCAAATTCTCTTACCTACAATTAATTTTACACATAAATGCTAAAGCTCGTTTACAGGCTCGATTAGAGGTTCGATTAAGAGTTCGCGAGCAGGCTCGCGAACATGTTCGATTAATATACGAGCCGAACACGTTCGCGAGCAAGACGAGCCGAACACCTTACTGCTCGAGTTCGGCTCGTTAAGTTAACCGAGCTCGAATTCGGGCTCGAAACTCGGCTCGTTTGTTAACGAGTTCGAGCTCGAACGAGCTTTTACCTAATCGAGCACCGAGTAAGTCCCGAGTAGCTCGGCTCGTTTGCAGCCCTAAGTAAGAGTATAGAGTATTGAACAGTAAAACTCCATATATGGAGTATGGAGTTTTACTGTTCAATACTTCATACTCTATTTTCACTATTTGAACAATATTAAACCATAAAAAATAACTTAACTAAATTTCATTAATATAATTTGATTTATAATTTATTGTATTTTATATTTTATTTATAACTAAAATCTATAATTATTATTTAATTTAACATATTTAAATTTTATATAAATAAAATATTAGCAATCCACAATATACTTAAATTATGTTATTTGAGATACAATTTTATTAATTATTCAATATTTATGATACATTAGGAAATGTTAATTATGTAAAATAAATGAAAAACTACGAATAGAGTATGTATATAAAGTACGTGGTTGGAATGAAATTCTAAAATAGAGTATGTCATGTTGCCATTTTGAAGTATAAGACCATCTCCAACTCTATACTCTATTTTGCAGTATGCTACACTTCAAAATGAAGTATGACATACTCTATTTTAGAAATTCATTCCAACCACGTACTTTATATATATACTCTATTCGTAGTTTTTCATTTATTTTACATAATTAACATTTCCTAATGTATCATAAATATTAAATAATTAATAAAATTGTATCTTAAATAACATAATTTAAATATATTGTGAATTGCTAATTTTTTATTTATATATAATTAAATACGTTAAATTAATAAAAATTATAAATTTTAGTTATAAATAAAATATAAAATACAATAGATTATAAATCAAATTATATTAATGAAATGTAGTTAAATTATTTTTTTATAGTTTAATATTGTTCAAATAGTGAAAATAGAGTATGAAGTATTGAACAGTAAAACTCCATATATGGAGTTTTACTGTTCAATACTCTATACTCTTGCTGCAAAATAGAGTACGGTTGGAATGCCCTCCATACTTCAAAATGAAGTAATACTCCATTTTAGAGTATGGGTTGGAGATGCTCTAACATACTGCAAAATAGGGTATAGGGTTGGAGATGATCTTAGTCCAATCTGAGCTTATAAACTCAATTGCTTGGATTGATCTGATCGTTTGCATTATGTTAATTAAAATTACTAATAACCATTTCATTATATTCAGATATCAACCACATAATTAAATTACAAAATTCATTCCGTTATTGTTAAATTTCATTCATGCATATCATCCATTACCGTATTACGTTCAAATTACCGAGTTTTGTTCTCCTCTAATGACAATACATACGAAAAGTAAAATATTAACAAAGACACAAAAAAGGGAAAAAGAAAAAAGCATAAGAATTCAGAAAATGAATATGTTGTCGTTGAAGGCAGAAAATAGATACAACTAGTTTGAAACGATTTTCTTCACCATTTCCAGAAAACGTTGGAACCGCACTTGTACTTGTCCTTCCCTTCGCACTCCACTGCCAGATCATCACTTATGAACGGAACTTTCTGGAACACAACAACACAAACAATCACATACTGACTACTGTATTAAGAGAGAGAGAGAGAGAGAGAAAGCAGAGAGAGAGACCTTCTGCTTGGCAAGATCTTGGCATCCGGTGAAGTTCTCAGGGAACTTGCACGAGCCGAATTGCACCGTGTACGCACGTGCGAAGTTGGCGCCGCTGGTGGCGAGCCTCTTCTTGTCGTTCAATTCCTGCAAAATTAACCAAAATAAAAAATAAAAATCTCGATTCAACCTTGGAGAATGCGGCGATGGAGAAATTAGATTGTGAAATCAACCGACCTTGTTGGCCTTGCTCTTCTCCAAGTAGTCATCGATGACGCCGGCGTTGGCGCTGGCGGCGGCGGCAGCGGTGAAGAGTGCGGCGCCGAGGCCGAAGAGCGCGGCTCTTCTCCCCGATTCGGTGGATTGCTGAGCCCTAATGAGCGGCAATCTCTGAGGCGGGGTGGCGACCGAGGGCGGGAGAGAGGTAACCTTGGCGGAGAGGTCGGCGCCGGAGATGGCGTAGTTGCAAGCTAAGACGGCGGAATTCATGGCTGGCATTTGTGAAAATGTGGTGGCGGAGATTATGGTTTTATCCAGTAGAGAGAGAGAGAGGGAGAGAGGTAGTGGTGGGGAGTGTGGATAAGGTGAGATTGCCTCACTCACTTCTCATTGGGGAATTCTGCATTTCGAATGCTCCTACTTGGCATATTTGTGTGGTGGGAGGGACTGGGATTTCAGTTTTCATGGCCCATTGTTCTGATCTTACTTAAGCATTACTTGGAAATCAAATTAGGACTATAGACGCCGAAACTTGTTATGTCGTTCATACCGTGTTGAAAAATAATGTGGTTAATGTATATCAAAATTTTTGACGTTTATGATTGTGGATAGTAGAGTTGTCAAAAGTCTAGGCTGGGCTGTTGAACTAGACGTGTTTGGGCTCAGCGGCCCGCTGGTTCGGGCCCGGAACCGGCCCGGGAGTCAACGGGCTTAGCCCGGACCGCCGGTCAACGGGCCTGAACCGGCCCGGAACAGTGAAACAGCCGTGCCGGGCTCGGGCCTCATCATTATGAACCGGAGCCCGCCGGTTAACCGCCGGGCCGAACTAGCCGTTGGTGGACCGCCGGGCCCAACGGTCACTTGGCCATTTTCTAGCCGTTGCCCAACGGCTCCTAGCCGTTACACCCCCCTACCCCACCAACTCAAACCCCAAAACCACCCTTATACACTCTCCGCTATATATACTACACTCTTTTATACTATAACTCACCCAAATTACTCTCAATCTCTCTCAATCTCTACTCTCAAGTCTCAAGCTCAACTATCTCAACTCTCAAGTTTTATTTCAAGCTCTTTCAAGCTTACATTCACTCACTCACTCACTCACACTCACTCTCACTCTCACTTTCACTTTCACTTTCACACAATGATGTCAAAGATATTGGGTAGGGGTAAGGGTAAGGGTAAGGGTAAGGAGATTGCCACTCAAAGCGAAGGCGGAACTCGACCGAGGTCTAAAAAGGCGGCAATGGCGGAGGAAATTGATAGGCAAGTGGCCATGCGACTTCAAGCCAAAGAGGATGCGAAGTTTGAATCGATGATTCATCAAATGGAGGCCCAAGGTTACGAATTCTGTGGCTCCACCAACGACGATGATGATGATGAAGGCAACGACCACGATGAAGGCAACGACGAAGGCGATGACGAAGGCATGCCTCCTCCTCCTCCGCTACCAAAGTCTAAGAAGATGCCCTCGTCCGACATCTTCCTCACACACTTTAAAAAAGTAGAGGTCTTTCCGACCGAAGGTGCTCCTCCTTATCCCGATCCGCGAAAGAGATACATGGCGTATTGCAACCATTGCACATCGACCTTTAGATGGATCGAAGGGGGAGGCTATGGCACGATGCGAAGGCACTTGGATAACGTTCATCCTTTCGAGGCCGAAATATCAAGCTCTCAAACTCAAATCCGAGGTGCCGCTTCGACTACGGATAACCCGGGTACGTCTCCTTTATTTAAATTTGACAAAGGTCGATATGAAGATAGGATTGCTAGATTTGTTGCTATGGATAAACAACCTTTTAATTTTGCCGATAGGATAGAGTATGAAGATAATTTTAAAGAGGGATTAAGTCCCAATGCTAATAAAGTCACTAGGACAAACGTTCTTAAAAGGTTTAGGAGACAATACATGGAAAAAAAGGTTGATTTGATGAAATATTTGACTCGTTTGGGGCATAAAGTTTCTATTTGTGCCGATGTTTGGACTGATAATTTTAATAGGAATAGTTTTATGGGGATTACTTGTCATTGGATTGATGCAAAATGGAGAGTTCAAAAACGTTTGATTGCATTAGGGAGTTCTAGGAGCCTCATTCGGCTCAAAATATTGCTCTAATTATTATTACCGTTTTAAATGAGTATTGTTTGGTTAACAAAGTATTTTCGGTTGGTTTTGATAATGCATCGTCGAACACGGCTAGTATTCCTCAACTCATTGATGCATGTTCACCATCTTTTCAAGGAAAATATTTTCATTCTAGATGCATTTGTCATATTTTGAATTTATGTGTTCAAGATGCGCTTAGCGTTCTTGATAAAACCGTTAGTCCTATTCGGAATGCCATTAAAATATTGCATGGAAAAAAACTTGTGGGAAAGAAATGACAAAAATATTGTCGTCAAAAGAATCTTGTCTATACGTGTTTTAGAGTTGATGTCTCACATCGTTGGAATTCTACTTATGAGATGCTTAATGGTACTATGGAGTATAAGAGTTATTTATGTGATTTTTTTAGAAAAGAGTTTTCAACCGTTCAATTAGTTCTTAACGAGTCTCATTGGGATGCTTGCATGGAGGTTTTCGGATTGTTTAAGGTTTTTTATAATGCTACTAAGCAATTATCGGGTGTTTATTATTCTACTTCGGTTAATGTTTTGGAACATTGCACGTATATTGCTATGTCTTTTAAGAGTTGTTTTCAAAGGCCAAACTTGACGGGTGTGATTTATTTTATGGTTCAAAAGTGGCTCAAGTATTTTAGGGAGATTCCGGATGTGTTCTTGCTTGCTAAGTGTTTGGATCCGAAATGGAGATATGATGATGTTTGTCAAATGTTGGGTATTTATTATGATGCTTTTAAACAAATGGACATGAGTGATGTTGTAATTGATGGTGAACAAATCTTCTTTGATCTTCCGGATGTTGATCTAATCAAGGTTAGGCTAAATAGGGTTGAAAAATCTTTTTGAAGAATACAATTCGGTGCATGGTAGAGACGATTCTTCTAGCAACTCTAGTGCTTCTTCTAATTTTTCTATGCCATCTTCATTTGCTTTACCTTTTATGGATCCAATGGATCCCTTAGTTCAACAAATGCAAGGTATGTACAATACTAGAACCTATGAAAATCCAATGGGCCAAGGTAATGGTGAATTGGATATATTTTTGCAATCTCGTTTTGTTTATGGAATTGAAGATAGTGGTCCATCGATCGATGTGTTGCGGTGGTGGTCGAAGAGAACGGAGTTCCCCATACTCTCTATCATGGCGAAGGAGTTATTCGCCGTCCCGGCATCTACCGTGTCCGTTGAACAAGCCTTTAGCACCGGAGGACTCATGCTAGATCAAAGAAGATCAACCATGAAGCCGGAAAACATTGAAGCTACAATGTTGCTTGATGATTGGTGTAGGGCCGACACTAGAACTCAAGAACCGGAGTGGGATGATCGAAATGAGAGCGACACGGAAGCCTTCACCAATTCGGAACGTGGTCAATCCGGTAGAGATTAGAAATCATTCCAATGTAATCGAACTACGTGGACTTTGATTCCTCTTAGAGGATACATAGGCAACTCAAATTTTTAAATAAATTGAGCTCAAGTCCCTTAATAAAATTATCTTTTCATTTCAACATCCTATTACTTATTGTAGTGTCAAATTTCTTAAAATTGAAGTTAAGTTATTTGTTCTAAATTATCAATGTAAAATTCTAAGTGAAGTTAGTGAACTACTCAAAATTTTACAACAATTTAATGAGTTTTTTTAACTTAAAAAAAATTAAAAACTAAAAATTAAAATATAAAATTTAACATTTTCTATTTATAAAGTTATTAGAATAATAAGAATTAACAAATATAAATTTACAAGCATTACAAAATGAAAAACAAAAAAAGAAAAAAAAAAATGCAAAAGCCGTAGCTTGAATGAAAACAGGGGAGGCTCCTCTGTTTTGGCCAACCAAAACAAACACCATGCATGCATGCAGCCTCCACGGGCCTCGGGCCGGCCCGAATAGCCCGCCGGTTTGTAACCGGCCCGAAACCGCCGGTCCCAAGCCCGGCCCGGAACCGCCGATGCCTACCACCGGTCCGGGCTCGGTCCTCACCCTTCAGGCCCGCGGCCCGGCGGGCCTAGGCCCAGAACCGGCGGTCTTGGGCCCAGCAACACGTCTACCTGATACTCATGTACAGAGGAAATCGTTCAGAATCACACAAGTATACACACTTCTCATTTGAACTTGTAGCCAGTAACAGTCAATATCTACTAAAATTACACATAAATGACATGTCCATCGGTAAGTGTTTGTAGGGCAGCAGCTCTTTACGTATTCCTCCCAATTTCTGGTGCGGCCTGCCGTAAAGATCAGCCCCACCTACGCAATCTCCGTCGGCCTCTTGCTTGCTTCTCTCTCTATGCAAGCGTAGAATGTGTTCTCTCATCTAATTAAAACAACATCGAACACGAATTTCAATTGATTTCACCCTAATTATCTCCTCCTCGGCCAATAATTCACCCTAGAAAATAAAAGGTAGGGGAGAGATATAGATAGAGATAGAGATAGAGAGAGAGCTCGCCTTGTAGCAAGCTACGCGAGACTGCGAGAGAACGTCAGTGCGAACTATATCTGGAACCTTCGACGAGTAACCATGATGCGACAGGAGAGGAAGAGAGATGGGTGAAAGTCAGTGGGGTGGGAGAGGGAGAGAGGTAAACCGAGAGTATTTCTCCCGTCGCGTCGTCGGTCGCTGGTGGTCGGCGACGACCGCGACGCCAGTGAGAGGATTTGGGGAGAGAGACGTCGCGGGAGAGGGAGAGAGGTAGGGCTGATTTTGGAGAATTTGGGGGTAAATTTAAGTTCAATAAAAATTTAAATGTTAGTAGTAATTAGTAAAATAATAATAATAATAATAATAATAATAATAATAATAATAATAATAATAATAATAATAATAATAATAATAATAATAATAATAATAATAATAATAATAATAATAATAATAATAATAATGTTTAAAGTATTATTAATAACTGTATTTTCTTATCGCTTTTTGTAAACCGTATTAAAATTAAACATAACACTTCAATACATAACGGTTCTTACTAAACTGTTAAGTATAGTAGTGTTTATAGATAACACTCTGTTTATGACCATTATAATTGATTAAAGCAACATTCACATACATAACGACAACTGTTATCTATTTAAAAAATATTCACATACATAACTGTTTCGTGAAAATACCGTTATGTATGCAGTGTTACCTATGACATAATTTCTTGTAGTGCTTGAGAAGATTCATACTGATCTTCAAAGAGCCGATATTCTCACCAAGCCTCTAGCTGAAACTCGCTTCAATCAGCTATGCATGGAATTAGGGTTACTAGACCCTGGTGAAAAGTGCTAGTACCGGAATACACAATGCACGGGGGAAACCCTCGCTTTGGATCTTCACCAAGTCAAGCGAGTCACTTTGTCTATACTCGCTTGAGAAGATATAAGGTGGAGTTAGGTGGAGTGTTGGAAGATGTTCCCTACCAACTAACAGAATTGTTAAGTCTATGGTTAAGGGGGAACTATTGATCATTCTATGAGTGATCTACTTCCAAAGCGAGCAAGGAAAGCTGCTACCTAGCTTAAGATTCCCGCAAGTGGGTATAAACGCTTACAAGTACCTTTTCTAGTAAAGGTTGTAGAGCTTTGCGTCAGGCTCTCCTACGTAAAACCGTGAGTGTTTAGGCAGAACACTCACTATGACCCTTGTATCCTCTTCCCTCGTTCCGCTGAAGAGGAGCATGTATCTCATCTCCCATTCGTCGTGGATAAACACTAACTACATACTCACTCGTCATGAGTTGAGCTGCCGAGTGTTTATACATTTTATCCCCCTCCTTGAGTAAGCATTACCGTATTCTCCCCTTTCGGGTCAAGCGGTTCAAGATGCTTATTCATTCTTTCGATGGAGGACTCTCTAATCGTAGAGGAAGATGGAAGAGATGAATGCCGTGAAGATGCATACTCAAAGTCTACAATGAGGTATCAGTCTCCTACGAAGCGAGACTGACTGGTAAGTGTTTCAATTTTAAGTACACTAAGCAAAGCGAAGCGTGCTAGAAACCTTCGCTTGCTATGTGAAAAATATAAATGTAATCTGACACAAATACAAAGAGATAAACACTATTATTTATTCTCGAAGTATGTTAGTTAGAAACATTTTAAATTAAGCAAGTAAAATTTAAGTTCAAAGTTTATTCGCTTTAAAATGGTCAAGCGAGTGCCACGTCACTCGAACTCACCATCGCAAGCGAGTGTGCTCCAGTCACGACAAGCGAGTGCTTCGCAAGCGAGTAAAATAGCCAAGCGGCTACAATCGTTAAGCGAGCAACTGCCAAGCTGTTGGTCCCGGTTTGCTATAGGAAAAATACGTAGAGGGGGGGGGGGGGGGGGGGGGGGGTGAATACGTATTTTGAAGTTTTTCAACTTCAATTCCTTAACTCAGAGTATAAAGTAAAGTGCTCTTTGGAAATACTAAGACCTAGCCGAGGGCTAGATCAAAAGCAATCACGAATCTCTTGACCTAAGCTTAGAGCTTGATCAAGAGTGAGACTTTACTCTTTGTGCGGAATTTGGTGAGCTAAAATCTTTCCTAAGTAATTGAAAATCCAAATTAAGTTTGTTTATATGCACGTGCAATGGATAATCGAATACTGTAAAGAGATTAAGGTAAGAGAGATACGACACAGAGATTTATAGTGGTTCGGAGATAACGCTCCTACGTCCACTTTGTTGCACGACGGCAACTGTTCTTTTCACTCAAGAACTTGAAGGTTACGGGTCCTTCAAAAACCTGGTCGGGATCGGGCTTCACTTGCCTAGATCAAACGACAGACGTAGTGATTGCGGGTTCACTACACAAACCTAACAAAGACTGGAAGCTTCACTCGCTTCAGTCAGACAGACAGGGAGATTACGGGCTCTCCTTACAGCCTAGCTTCGATCGAGCTTTACACAAACGATGTAAGTGTAAGCTTGGATCTCAACTCTACGATCGAGGCTTCTTCAATCGATGAAAGAAGGGCCTTGGATCTGGACAACCTAACGACAACACTCAAAACCTAACAGACGAAGTTTAGGGTTTTTGGTTGACGACACACTATGAAGAACTCTTTACAGTGAATGCAAAGATTGGCTAGAGTTCTTCTTCTAAGCTCGGATATATGAAGTGGGCTTAGAATCTAAGTGTGAAGGCTGTGAAGACGAGTTCCAATGAACTGGAAACTCGGAGAACACTTGAAACAAAGACTCGAAGATTGCTATGAAAGCTGGGAGTGTTTGTTTGCTGTATGCGCTCGAATGCTCAAGTAGTGTTCTACTTCTTCACGTCTTCATCCTTCACTATTTATAGGCGGAGGGTTGGCTGAGATCCGTTGCTTGGTTGGTGGCCTTGTCCCTCCTCCTCTCGACAGTACTTGCGCAGGCAGTAGCTTTTGCAGACGCGCAGATTTGGACTTTTGCCGAAAATGGCTAAGTTCCAAGTTTAACAGTAACTGGAGCGAGCCAGTACTGTTGCGGCGCCTTTGTCGGCCTGGCAGTCAACTCCTCTGCTCCTCTCCGCTTTCGACACGTGGAGATCTCGTAATTAATGCGGAGATCTCCTGTTGACTGGAGTTCAAATTCGGAGCGGGAATTTGTGCTGTCGCTTTCTGGTAGGTAGTGGCTCGCTTCGCTTTGAAGTTGTAGCGGCCGCTCTGAAGTGAGTCGCTTCGCGGTCATATTTGTAGTGAGTCACTTGAGAATAATTTCCCGAGAAACTACTTAAGTAAGTGTTGACACGTGTTGACTCACTTCGGCTTTTCTTTGTAGCGCACGCTTCGCTTCGCTTTAGTGGGTTCACTTGATTCCACTGTAGCGCTCGCTTCGCTTCGCTTTGCTTTGAACTGTAGCGCTCGCTTCGCTTCACTTTGGCAGACTCACTTTGAATCTACTGTAGCGATCGCTTCGCTTCGCTGTTCTTCGGCACGCTTCACTTCAGCTTGCTTGACTTGCTTCGCTTTGGAAAACACACTCAAGCGAGTGGCCTTCACTTGAACTTTTGAAGCCTAATCTAAGCAAAATAAAAGAGCCATCCTAACAGTGTAGGCTTAGAAAAATTCTAACATATTAATTACATCAAAATGGGTCGCTTGGGAAAAGGACGCTTGGGGTTTTGGGATCTAATCAAAACAAATGACTTCATTTATCAAATGTCCCATGAAGTTCCCCCTTAACAATTTAGTCCTTAACAATTCCCAACAATTTCCCCCTTTTTGATGATGCCAAAACCCATACGACTTAGATAAAAATAAATCTAGTCTATCTAACCGTGAAGGGAACTCCAAGCGACTGCTTCCTTTGCAGTTTTGTTTGTAATTTTCTTTTAAGTTCCTTTCCCTTTTTTTCGGTTAAATTAATGAGTTTGTAGCAGAAAATATAAAGTCATTCACAAAGCGAGTAAATGACACAGAAGGGACAGAAATTGAAATTTGGATATATGAACAAGAAGTTCACACAAAAGAAAATATGTAGGGAACTTGAAACTCGGAGGTTTCCTGCAGTTCCTTCCGTCATCCTCCTTTCCTTCTCTTGTCACTTCCCTTCTTCCTCCTTCTCCTCCTCTTCTACATCTGCCTCCAAATCCTTTGCAATCATATCTTCGGGTATGGTGTATGCACTGAAAACCCTTGCTTCCATCGACTCAGCACTGTGGATACTTGGCCTCCTCCAAGTCTCTTCCAGTTGGAAGGCTTCATCCACCTCAGCGTCGATGATGCTGCGATTGAGGATACAGGTGCCAGGTAGGAATGGCATAATGAATTCCTTCTTAGCTGGTACCTTGATGATCAATGGTGTAGGCTCTCCAAGCTGTGCAAGAGCGAAGATTTCTTGCCTAAATTTCTCATCATAGACACTAAGGAAGTTGTTGAGCGCGGTGACCCTTGAGCATTCAGTCTGCAATGGCACTACCTCCCAATAGTAATAAGCTTTGATAAACTTCTCCTTGTAGTATAGCCATTGCTCGAGTAGTTCGTCAGGAATGAACTGCTCAATCTCACGGGCATCAGGGTGCTCATTTCTGCGTGCAGCCAACTCCTCTTCCGACCGGCTGGACAACTGTGCTATGATTGTTTTGAACTTCTTTCCTGACTCGCCGCTCCAGAAAGGAAGCTTCTTGTTGAGTTGCTTGCGAATGTAATTGCGTTCTTCTCTGAGAGGGTAGCGGCCAGAGTCAATCATTTCTTTCGCAGTCTTGTGACAAGTGTCGATCATAGCCTGTTGGGAACCCCTTGCAGTTTGATTTTGATGATGTTTATCGAAACCACACTTAGGCATATTTTCTTTGTTTAGGGTCAAGGCCGATAGATCGACCTGCTACCTGTTAGTGCAGGTCGATGCCCTTTAACGTTTAGTGTCAAGTTCGATCCACCCTGTAAGAGAAAGGTCGATGTATCGACCTGCCTCAATTGGATCGAGCTGGACCATCAGCCTGTCTATCGACCTCCCCTATCAAGCTTCCAGCTGGCATTGCCTTAGAAGATTTCAAGAGCTGGATTATCAATCAAGGTCGATGCTCCGCCTTCATGGAGCGTCACGACCTGATCCTTGCCACGTTGAGTGCCAGCAAGGACGAATATTCCCAACGGCTAGAAGTGAGTCAGCATCCAACGGCTAGTGCCACGTCAGCCCGACTCCAACGGCTAGTTTTTCAAAACTGCCTATAAATACTTCAGCCATTTTTCGGATTCAAGCACGGGAAACACAAGCTATCAACGCCATATCTCTGCCCAAATCTCTCTCAAAGCTCATATCCATTCAAGTGTTCGAAATCCGATTAGTTTCCCAAACACTTGAAGAAGAGAGGTTTCCGATTCCGAAAAACTCCACAACGACGAAGCGTTCACTGCTGCTTGTCGATTGTTTAAACAACTTCTTCTCCGACTTGTTCGAAGTTAGAAAGCTTGTTCTTATTTTTCGCTATTATAGAGTTAGTCAAGCTCTGTAAGAGTGTAAGGTTGATTGTACGTCTTAGTACAAAGGTTGTAAGGGTCACGACCCAAAACTCGTGTCTAGTTACTCTCAAGTTAGATTGTATCTAGAACTGATACTCAGTCAGTATAAATAAGAGAGAGGTGGATCCAAAAGAAAAGGGATTCTCAGGTCGAGTCGACCTGACGTGGACGTAGGAGGGTTTCTCCGAACCACGCTACATCGCGGTGTTTCTCTCTCTCTTTATTTATCGCACTTACATTTTATTATCTAACTGACGAGCATCACCCTGCATTACACGAATCAACCTGGTATTCATATTCAGCCTTAAGATTTTTCAAAGAGTAATCAACCTCCACCAACTTCCGCATTAACAACAGTTTGATAAATCAAGCTTGATACCATACGAGCTTGATAGATCAAACTGCCTCTGATAAGGTCGACCTTGACAATCGACCTGCAGATCGACCTGAATTTTAAAAAGTCAAAAACGGTTGGTTATTGGTGTATTCCCCCCCCCTCCCATACACCAATTACTCTTTCCCGGGACCAACAAGTGGTATCAGAGCAGTGGTTCTTCTGACCGCTGCTTTGCATACTAAAAGTTCTTTATCAAACTTTTGGTCATTTTGAACCGATCCTTAGAAAAATCTTTTTCATTCATTCATATCATATTATTGTGCTATGGAGGCTTCTCTTCTCAGGGTATGTGAAGACTTCTCCGTTCAAGGCTATGAAGATTGGAGCTTTCGAATCAAGATGTGTCTCAAGGCACATCACGTCCTTATGTGGGACATCATCGAGAACGGACCCTCCCCCATTTATGCTGTGAAGATTATCGTGGATGGAACAGCCCCCGGGGAGGCTACATACGAGAAAGTCCTTAAGAATCCTCGCGATTACACAACTGAGGAAAGGAAGGAGGCCGGTCTCGATGACTACGCAAAGGGACTCATCTCCAGCACCGTGAAGGGCGTCTACCTGGCCAAGATCAGAAATCTTGAAACGGCCAAAGAAATGTGGGACACCCTCCGGTCCATCAGCCTTGGCTCAGAGGAAATGAAGGAGAACAAGCTGTCCATGGCGTGCAGCAAGTTCGATGACTTCAAGATGGTTTCGGGAGAAACCATTGAAGCAATGAAAATTCGCTTCACCGAGATTGTTCTTAAAGTGGCTGCCATCAACCCATACAAGTATACGCAGCGCGAGAAGAATCTCAAAGTGATACGTGCCCTCCCTGCAAATTGGCACGTATACGCCGCCATGCATCCAGCCCGATCGGATTTCAACTCCCTCACCACTGAAGATCTTTTCGACATTCTTGTCGGAAATGAGTATGAGATGATCCGCATCCATGGATCAACCCAACCTTCCACCAGCAAGAAGGCTGAGGAAAAGAACAAGGAGGTAGCCTTCAAGGCCGACTCAGCCTCAGCTGCTACCCCAAGTCCGATTGACGAGTCCATCGTCAAGAAGTTCGAGAAAATGACTCTCGACTATGCTCTAGCTGCTAGGAGAAATGAGAAGCTCCTAGGGAAGGTTGTCAAATATAAAAAGTTCTATCGTGACAACAAGCGAAACTTCTCAAACCGCAACCACGACCGCCCTGACAAAAAGGGAGAAGGTAAACCCTCAACCTTCAATTCTTCTAACACACCCGAGGGTGGTTGTTTCAACTGTGGCAGGCCAGGTCATTACAAAACGGACTGCCCGGATCTTACCAAGGCCGAGAGAGACGAGCTCCGTGCAAAGCGTGATAAGAAGCTCAAAGATCAACGAGCTGCAATGATTGCCGAAGAAACAAAGGAAGCTCACCTCTCGGATAGCTCGTCAAGTGATGACGAAGGATACATCGCTTTCGATGAAAGTGATGATGAAGAATGCTTCGTTGGAGAGCATCAACAAAACGAGGGATCTTCAAAGGTAGATCTTCAACCCATTTCACTTTCTTTTTCTGACGATGATTGTGCAGAAGAAGGTGATGAAGACCTATCCGAGGCTGTGTCTTGGGAAGAAATCAAGAAACAGCTCGACGACTATGCCGATCTCGTGGATACACTCAAAGAGGTCGTTGAAGACAATGCTGAGCTACTGGATAAAAATGAAAAATACAAGCTAGCATTGGAAGAAAGATTCTCTCCCTACGATGAAGAAAAGGAAAGGGAGATCGAAACCCTAAAGTCAAAGGTTGACGAATTGACTTTACGGGTCAAGGAGTTCGATACCAGGGAGCTCGAGAAGAACGAGTCCCTCAAGACCAAAGATGCCGAAATACACAGCCTTACCTCAAAGCTGGCTGACTTGGTAATTCGACACGAACTCCTCGTGAAAAAGGAAGAAAAACTTCAACTCACATTGAGTCAGTTGAAGAAAAGTGGAAAGAAGCTGGAAGAGGTCCAATCCATGCAACGCAATCCGCGCGATCACTCTGGGATTGGATTTAATGGAGAATCCAAGAAAAGCAAGAACAAAGACTGCGAGATCACGTTCGTGAAAGCGCAGCTTAAATCAAAGAATGTTCGGAAAGCTAATCAAGCTCTCCCTGATAAGATGGTCAAGCTGAAGAATCCAGCTCGACAGCCCCAGGCCATCCTCATAAAGCAACGAAAGAAAGAACAGCCCGCTCCTCAAAAGAAGGAGAGTCGACCTGCCCAGCAACGTCGACCTGTCCCCTACCATCAAAATAAGGCTGTTCATCAAGGGCGATACCAAGGCCAGCACTATCAAAGGCCGTATCACCCTGAGTTCTTCCACCCGGATTATCAAGGGTGCTACTGCCACTATTCTCAACATTCAAATTTTTCAGACTGGCAGTATCAACCTGGGTTTTATGAAGAACAATATTATCAGCCTCGTCGCCCTCGCTCGAAGAAATCCAAGGCTCCTAAGCCCAAGACCGCTACTGCCTCGTCCTCAGCCTCGGATAGAAGCAGACCGGTGAAGCAAATATGGGTTCCAAAGGCCGTTCCCGCAACCGATGTAGCACCCAATCTCAAATGGGTTGCTAAGTTTAATTAATTGCAGGTTGGGAAGGCTCAAAGAAGGAGCCAAGCAGCTCATGGAGCTGTATGGATCATTGATAGTGGATGCTCCAAGCACATGACGTGTGACAAAACGCCACTTTCAAATTATCAAGAACGAGACGGGCCACTTGTAACCTTTGGAGGAAATTCTAAGGGATTTACGAGAGGCCAGGGCGATCTAAGAGTTGGTAAAACAACTATTTCTAACGTCTCTTATGTTGAAGGTCTTAATCATAATCTATTCTCTGTGTCGCAATTCTGCTCGAGTGGTAAACGAGTAGAATTCACCGCTAACAAGTGTCTCGTGAAAAATGAGGAAGGAGAAATTCTTCTTACCGGAATTTTGCAGGATAGACTCTATATTGTACAATGGACAGATTGGATAGAGACCTGCCTGGTCACAAAGGCCGATTCCGAGACAAGCTGGCTATGGCACAAGAGGTTGAGTCACTTAAACTTCAAGGCCATCAACAAGCTCGCACGCAACAAGCTGGTGAACGACCTGCCAGACCAAGTCTTCGATCGTGATCACATCTGCAGAGCATGTCAAGCTGGAAAGCAGACAAGATCATCATTTCCAAGCGTGACGGCTCAATCATCAAATCGAATTCTTGAGCTTCTCCATCTCGACCTCTTCGGTCCAGTCACTCCCTTGAGTATAAACGGTAGAAAATATGCCCTCGTTATTATAGATGATTATTCTAGATTTACGTGGGTTATTTTCATGTACAAAAAGAAGGAGACATTGGAGAAGCTACCTGCGTTGCTGAGCAAGCTATGCAATCAAAAGGAGAAATCCATCATCTCCATTCGATCAGATCGAGGCACTGAATTTATCAATGCAATGATCGAAGAATATTGCACAAAGAGTGGGATTCATCATCAAACTTCAGCCGCACGCACACCTCAACAAAACGGCGTGGTGGAACGTCGTAACAGATCGCTGAAGGAAGCAGCTCGTACCATGTTGGATGAAACCAATCTTCCAAAGAAGTTTTGGGCAGAGGCCGTCAACACAGCCTGCTACACCCAAAACAGGTCGATCATCACGACCCGACATGGAAAGACACCATACGAGTTGTGGAACAACAAACTCCCCAGGTTAAAGTATTTTAAAGCTTTTGGGTGTTTGTGTTACATTCATAACAATGGGAAATCTCAATTGAAGACTTTTGATAGCAAGGCCGATCCAGGAGTATTTTTAGGATACTCAGAGGTTAGCAAAGCTTATAGAGTCTTTAATAAGAAAACCCTAGTTGTGGAGGTAACACCTCATGTTGTGTTTGATGAATCTACTTGTCTGTACAGAGAATCAAGTACAGGAACAGAACAGCCCGCTGCTAACACGCCGTCTAACTCCCCCATTGACGACCTGCTAGTATGGACTCCAAATGATTTGGAGGAAGAGGATCAATCTGATCCTAGGGTCACACAGCAAGGGGGAAGTGATGCAAATACTAATACGAGCTGTAATACATCAGCCGGACTTAACCAAGCTGATCCCCCTCCCTCAGTCCCCAAGACTGATGCTGTTCACGACCTTACATCACAAATCGAGCAGCTCGATAACACAATGGAGCAGCTCAACATCCAGGCCGAACAGCAGCCTTATCAACAGCCTGAGCAACAGCATGTACCCTCTGATCAACCTTCAACTCATCCGGAGTTTGACGAACCCATTAATGAGCCCGAGCCAATCATCTCAAATGAAGAAAGATCACGACGCAGACGATGGATCGATGATCATCCGAAAGAGCTCATTGTTGGGAACCCAAACCAAGGAGTGCGAACAAGAAGGACGATTGGTGAAAGTGCGCTATTAAGTTGCTATCTCTCTCGCACAGAACCCAAAGATGCCATTGAAGCTCTTCAAGATGCTGATTGGATTGAAGCCATGCAAGAAGAACTCAATGAATTCAAAAGAAATGAAGTATGGTCTCTAGTTGATCGTCCTTATCATCAGGGCGTCATTGGAGTCAAATGGGTTTACAAGAACAAGAGAGATGAATCTGGAGAAGTTGTCAGAAATAAAGCCCGACTGGTTGCAAAGGGTTACTGTCAACAAGAAGGAATCGACTATGATGAGACGTTTGCCCCCGTTGCAAGATTAGAAGCTATAAGGCTGTTTCTAGCTTATGCCGCTCATCAACGATTCAAAGTCTACCAGATGGACGTTAAAAGTGCGTTCCTCAATGGCGTTCTCGAAGAGGAAGTCTATGTGGAACAGCCTCCTGGATTCGAGGAGGGTGATTCAAGCAAAGTCTACAAACTACACAAGGCCGTCTACGGTCTTAAGCAAGCTCCTCGAGCTTGGTATGAGACGCTATCATCCTTTCTCATCGAATCGGGATTCAAGCGTGGTTCAGTCGACAAGACACTATTCACTATCAAAGTGAATGAACATATCCTTTTAGTACAAATTTATGTTGATGATATCATTTTTGGATCTAAATCTCCCATTTTGTGTGAAAAATTTGGTAACCTCATGGCCGAAAAGTATAAAATGTCTATGATGGGGGAAATGAATTTCTTTCTAGGGTTGCAGGTAAAGCAGTCCAATGAAGGAATCTTCATTAGCCAAACAAAGTACGCACACGAGCTGGTCGACAAGTTTGGTGTCAAAGACAGCAAGCCTGTCAAAATACCTATGCTCGCTGGTGGGAAGATCGACCCGGATCCCCAAGGAAAACCTGCCAACATAACACAGTACAGGGGTATAATTGGTTCATTACTTTATCTAACTGCTAGTCGACCTGACATCACTTTTGCAGTTGGAGTGTGTGCTAGATTTCAGGCTAATCCGAAGGAATCTCACTTGGAAGCAGCAAAGAAAATTCTTCGTTATATCAAAGGAACCACAAATTTAGGTCTTTGGTATCCTTGTGATGATAATTTGCAGCTTACAGGTTATTCAGATTCTGATCATGCAGGATGCAAGCTCGATAGGAAATCTACTTCGGGCACTTGCCATTTTCTCGGAAACAAGCTGATTTTGTGGTTTTCAAAGAAGCAAACTTCAGTAGCCACCTCCACCACAGAGGCCGAGTACATGGCCGCAGGAAGTTGTTGTGCACAAATCTTGTGGATCAAACAACAACTTAAGGATTATGAAGTTGAAGTTAGTGAAGTGCCAATATTCTGCGACAGCTCGAGTGCCATCGCCATTACTCAAAACCCAGTTCTTCATTCTAGATGCAAGCACGTGGATATTCGACATCACTTTATTCGTGATTACGTGGAAAAGAAGAACGTGGTTATTGAGAAGATACACACTGACATTCAACGAGCTGATATTCTAACCAAACCCCTAGCCGAAGAAAGATTCAAAATGCTATGTGGAAAGCTGGGGTTACTAAATGTTGAGACATCAGGCCGATCGTAAGCCTACAGGCCGTTATCTCCTCATCGACCTGCCAAATTTCTCAAAAGCTTGTGGGACCAACAATCGGGACCAACAAGCAGGCCGTCTCTTTACAAGCAGGCCGATATTAAGGGGGAACAGGCCGTCATCTACTCAACAGGCCGTGCCTATCCACAGGCCGTGTCTGTCAACAGGCCGTGTCCATCATCAGGCCGTCGACTATTCAAAAGATCGACCTGTGTTCCTCAAATTGAGGGGGAACACTTAGCCAAAGTGATCCTTCATTTGAGGGGGAACAAAGGCCAATGTCTGTCTCCAGGGCGTCTACTTCGCCAGGCCGACATCACCAGGCCGTTCCACCTCGCCAGGTCGATGTCATATGTCCAGGCCGATATCACAAATCCAGGCCGTTCATTTCGACAGACCGTTCTCCGTCACCAGGTCGATATCATCAGGCCGATATCAACCTGAATGCAACTGCATTTATGAAGGAAGAATCAAAAGGGCAGTATCACCCTTTTGTCTTATAACTTCTTCAATACGCATTGATTCCTTCATTTATTAATGTTATTTATTTCTCAATGTGTTTCATTAGTTAAGGTTCTGATAACTTGCAGAAAATGAGGAAAAAGGGATAATGATTACCATTTTTGTAAAACATCCAGTCAAGTGTCAAGTTTTGACACATTGACCGAGAATGCATTTAATTCACTGCCCTCTCTCTGCAAAAAGTGCAAGTTATCGCACGTTCTCATATCTCACGCGCGAATGTGTAACGTTTCACATTTCACGCGCACACATCGTGTGGTTGAGAATTAAAGAGATATTTTCACCTTTTCAAATTCGAACGATCTCAACCGTTCGAAAATTCTATAAATATGGCATGCAGTTTTTCTCTCATTCTTACTTGTCTTCTTCATCTTCTTCGAAAAACCTAAATTTGTCTCTGCAAAAACTGCCGCCGTCGTGTTTATTTTTTTTCACAACTGGTTTTCATCTTTTCACTCAATCGCACAAATATTTCACCGTGGTTTGTACCTTTTTCTCTGCTTTTAATCTCTTTTGTAAGTATTTGTTACTTATCTATCTATATCGTTGCAGAAAACCAACAACCATGGCTCAAACCTCTACTTCCGGTCGCAAAGAGATGCAGTGGTCGGAAATCGAGGCCTACCTGTCCGCTCGTATCAAGTATGAGCCCTACATGGTGCGCGAAAACTACGGTTTTCGCGATCTAGACTCCATGTTCACTCTTGTGGAGAGATGCTTCCCATTCCATCAAATTATCTCCCATCGTCCGGCGAAGAGTCTGTCCAGGATGGTATGTGCCTTCTTCTACAACTGGAACGAGGGCGAGTCCGTGTCTTCCCACACAGTCACCCTCGGAACCCAGAAATCCATGGTCACCATCAACATTCTTGATGCGGTGAAGGGCGCCTTCGGTATTGGTGACGGAGGGGAGATGCAATTATCGGAGATTTCTCAAGACCAACTGCAGCAGGTTGCAGATCGGGTCTTGATTGAGCAGAGGCAGTTCGTTCCCGTAGCCTTCAAAAGGAGCGAGCTGCGTCCCAAATACCGCCTTTTGATGGACTTCATCCAAAAGTGCTTTCTAGGGCACGTCGGGAATTACGACCAGGTCACCCCGTTCAAATTCCAGATTTTGACGGCCGTAATTCTCGATCTACCGATCAGTTGGGCAAAACTGATGGTCTCGCTACTCTGGGAGGAGGCCAGACAGATCGTCTGTGAGACGGAGGGAGAGGCCATTGTGAAAGTCTATCTTCACAACGAGAAAAGGCCGATGCGCCTCGGATCGAAGGCCACCTGTATTATCCTTTCTTACTTCAAGAATAGGAAATGGTCCAATGATCCGGCCTTTCCCCCCCTGTTTATACCAAAAGATCTCCATCAGCTTGAGATGGCGATTGGGGTGGCACCACAAATCTATCACAACTCCCCAGACTCTGTCAGGGAGCATCTCGCCAGAACCGGGCAATCCAAGGTTGGATGGAGGATCCCAGATCGACCTGTCCATAAGAAGAGGAAGGCCGATGTCGACCTGGTTCCCGCTCGCCCTGCTAAGAAGGCTCTTCCTGTAAAGAAGACTCCTCCACGGAGGACGCAGTCGGCCTCCGGTGATCCTCCCAGGCCGTTCCACAAGATCCTCCCCCTGGATTTCGAGGTATCTGCACCTCCCAGGGAGTCCTCGCCCGCTTCATCGCCCTCTCTCTCTGCCGAACGGACTCCATCTCCAGTCCGTTCCGCCGCCGAGCCGTCCGCCTCGCCGCAACGCCCTGCATCCTCTCAGCAGGTCGTTGCTCCCTCGCCAGTGAGGTCCCCCCTCGTCCATCGAGCTGGATCTGTTGAGATCCAGGATCTCACTGCGGAAGAATCTCTGTCTTCCCCAGTTCGGGATGCTCCAGTTCGGGATGCGCCTGTGGAGGAGGACGTCGTGCTGGAGGTCCAGCCGTTCGTTGAGCAGCCATTGTCAGCTGCTCACTCCCAGGTCGCTGCCAAGAAGGCGGAGGCCAGGCTGAAGGTCATCGACCTGATGCCGGGGATTGCCCAACTCCCCAAGTCTCTCGACCTCGCCACTCGCCTCCAGTTCTACCTGGATTGTAAGTCGAGTTATTACTATATGTTCGAGGCGTTGCTGCAGGTCGTCACTCTCGACGACCTGAAGGTCGAGGAGCTGGCTCTTGAATCGGAGTTCGGTTTCTACACCGTGGGGGATGCGGCCTCCAATTTCCGTCAGCTGGTGCTCCGCCGCATGAAGGTCGAAGCCAAAATTTTGGGCATTGACCTTCGCCCCCTCTATGCGCACTCTCGCGCCCTCTTCAACTCCGCCGCAGAAGCCGGAGACGAGTTTGATAGGATTCAAACTCCGGAGCAATCATCACCCAGGATTGAGGGTGATGATCAGCCTTTTGTTGCTGCTGCTCCGTCTCCAAAAATTGATGTGGAGGCTGTGTTGGATGAAATTTCTGCCAAGCTCGAGTCCATCATCACCAGCCTCCCAGAGCAAATCAAGCAGGCCGTAGCAGAGGCCCGGGCTGATATAATAAAAGTGCCAAAGCCCAGGCCGATGAAGCTGCAAGGGAGCGCGTCACGGACTTTGCCGTGAAGCTTTTGAAAGAATATACCGATAAGCTCCTGCCGGGCCAGCTCGATGAGCTCAACATGGCGTCCCGTGACCAGATCGCGGAGGTACTGGAGGATTTGGCCAAGGTCGATGAGCGAGTAGAAAATCTGAATTCCTCTATCTCAAACTCGGCATCGACCTCCAACGAACAGATCAACGCCATCCACGGCACCATCTCCTCCCTTCTAAGTGGGCAAATGGAGTTGAAGGATGCTGTGGTCAAGCTGCAGCAAGAGGATGCGACTCTTCTTTCCCTTATCAAGGCCCTGACTGATGATGTCGAAAAGGGGGAAGAAGAAAGAGCCGCCGCCGCGAAGAAGAAGAAGCCCATCAAAACCAAATCTGCTTCAACTTCCGTGGCTCCTCCTCCTTCTCAAAAGAAGCCCTCCCAGGCCGTTGCACCCAAGGCCGTTGCTGCTCATGCCGATCCCATCTCCCAGCTTGGTGCGGAGCAAGAAGAAAGAGCCGCCGCCGCGAAGAAGAAGAAGCCCATCAAAACCAAATCTGCTTCAACTTCCGTGGCTCCTCCTCCTTCTCAAAAGAAGCCCTCCCAGGCCGTTGCACCCAAGGCCGTTGCTGCTCATGCCGATCCCATCTCCCAGCTTGGTGCGGAGCAGGCTGCTGCCGCCAAAGCTCGATTGGCAGCCGAGGCCGATCTTATTTCCGCCATGGTTCTGGCTGGTGCTACGCCGGAGCAGGCTGCAAATCAAGAGGAGCAGCAGCGTTTCAAGGCCGAGCGCCGTGCTGCTGAAGCTAGGAGGAAGAGAGAGTTGGACTGGATCAGCCAGTCCGCTCTTGTTTTGAATGCAGGAGGATTGCAGCAGGTCGTTGATTGGCTTGATGAATCTCAGAACAACCTGCTGCGGGAGCTCAATTCTTGCTTCATCCTGCTGCACTACTTCATCAAGGACCCCTCCCTGCCTGCCGATGCCGATGAAGCGTATGCAGCCTATATGCGCAAGTTTCCATACCAAAAATTCATTGGTGATCTACAGAAAAAGGCTGCAGAGGCTGGTGTGACGATAAGGGCCCCTGCTCAGCAATATTTTGCGCCCTTGCGTCTTGGTGCTTCGGAGTATTTGGATTACTCTCGAATCGACCAGTACATCGCCCAAACTGCCATCGGCCTAGGCGTCAACGTATCGAATTCCGATCCCGACTATCGTCGTATCAGGGATGGAATCTACGCTAGCATGCAGACGATGTCCAGGGAGCAGATCCAGGAAGAGCGCTTGGCAGCCCGTGCCAAGATCCAGGCTATGTAGATGATTTTATAATCTTGTTTTTCATTTATGCTCTCAGCTGGTTGTAAACTCTCCATGTATTTTGCTAACGAGCTTAATGAAACAAAATCATCCTTCGTCCTGATGACAATCTCTCTTTGTCCAGGCATCTGCCTTTACTGCTTTATTTTAATTATGTTCTTATTTGCCTTTCATTTAATTCCTTATCAATCTTCATGATTGATAAATGTTTAAGCTCTGATACCATCTTTCAGTGTTTTATCTTAGGAATTATTTGTAAAGTGTTTGGTTTCGACATCATCAAAAAGGGGGAAATTGTTGGGAACCCCTTGCAGTTTGATTTTGATGATGTTTATCGAAACCACACTTAGGCATATTTTCTTTGTTTAGGGTCAAGGCCGATAGATCGACCTGCTACCTGTTAGTGCAGGTCGATGCCCTTTAACGTTTAGTGTCAAGTTCGATCCACCCTGTAAGAGAAAGGTCGATGTATCGACCTGCCTCAATTGGATCGAGCTGGACCATCAGCCTGTCTATCGACCTCCCCTATCAAGCTTCCAGCTGGCATTGCCTTAGAAGATTTCAAGAGCTGGATTATCAATCAAGGTCGATGCTCCGCCTTCATGGAGCATCACGACCTGATCCTTGCCACGTTGAGTGCCAGCAAGAACGAATATTCCCAACGGCTAGAAGTGAGTCAGCATCCAACGGCTAGTGCCACGTCAGCCCGACTCCAACGGCTAGTTTTTCAAAACTGCCTATAAATACTTCAGCCATTTTTCGGATTCAAGCACGGGAAACACAAGCTATCAACGCCATATCTCTGCCCAAATCTCTCTCAAAGCTCATATCCATTCAAGTGTTCGAAATCCGATTAGTTTCCCAAACACTTGAAGAAGAGAGGTTTCCGATTCCGAAAAACTCCACAACGACGAAGCGTTCACTGCTGCTTATCGATTGTTTAAACAACTTCTTCTCCGACTTGTTCGAAGTTAGAAAGCTTGTTCTTATTTTTCGCTATTATAGAGTTAGTCAAGCTCTGTAAGAGTGTAAGGTTGATTGTACGTCTTAGTACAAAGGTTGTAAGGGTCACGACCCAAAACTCGTGTCTAGTTACTCTCAAGTTAGATTGTATCTAGAACTGATACTCAGTCAGTATAAATAAGAGAGAGGTGGATCCAAAAGAAAAGGGATTCTCAGGTCGAGTCGACCTGACGTGGACGTAGGAGGGTTTCTCCGAACCACGCTACATCGCGGTGTTTCTCTCTCTCTTTATTTATCGCACTTACATTTTATTATCTAACTGACGAGCATCACCCTGCATTACACGAATCAACCTGGTATTCATATTCAGCCTTAAGATTTTTCAAAGAGTAATCAACCTCCACCAACTTCCGCATTAACAACAGTTTGATAAATCAAGCTTGATACCATACGAGCTTGATAGATCAAACTGCCTCTGATAAGGTCGACCTTGACAATCGACCTGCAGATCGACCTGAATTTTAAAAAGTCAAAAACGGTTGGTTATTGGTGTATTCCCCCCCCCCATACACCAATTACTCTTTCCCGGGACCAACATAGCCTGATCTAGGCATGCATCGGATTCTTCTGGCGTGATTGGAACAAAGATACTTCTGACCAAAACGGACTGGATGACTTTCATTTCATTGAAATTTTTCTCAATTCGTTCGTCAATGACTTGCAGTCGTTTTGTCCTTGTCCTCTTTTCCTTCTCTGCCCTTGGAACAACTGCATTCTCAACTTTTTGGCGTTTGGTCGCTGAATCATCTCTCTCAGTTTCTGGATCTGTTCGCTTCACTATTGATGATGGGGGAGATGAAGTGGGTGCTTCGTCTGAAGTGGGCGCTTGAGAGCTTGAAGTACCTGCAAGATTTTTCAAGTTAAACTGGCGCTCGCTCTCCCAAGCCATAGTCTCGCTTGCCTCCGCTAGCTTCCGCCTTTCCTCCTTTGTTAGCACAGTGACTGGAGGATGTCGAGCAATGGAAGAGGCAAGCACTTTATCTCCAAGTGGCTTGCGGGGTTCTTCAGGCTTAGTGAGCTTTTCTTTGCCTTTCTTTGCAGACTTCGCCTCTCTCTCCTCTTCTTCAGTACCACTATTCTCCTCCAACAATTTCTCTACTTCAACAGCTCCAATTGCTCCACCTTGTGGCTCCACCAGATTGCCATTTTTCAGTACCATCCCTTCCCCCTTTTTGGCATCATCAAAACCAGGGGTTGGGACGATTGTCTTTCCAGTAAGAGACTTGTGAAGTACCTCAATCTTGTCAAGTACAGTATGAAACATCTCTTCCGTTCGAGACGCGAAGACTTGCTTTTCCGACAATCCAGCATTTTTCCTTAGACTTTCAAGCTCTCTCTTGTCAATGGCACTCTCCTCTTTGACTTTCTTCAATTGGGTTCGAAGTGAGTCAAGAGTCTTCTTGGTACTGAGGAGTTCGCTTTCTTTCATCACCAACTCTCCCTCCTTATTTTCCAGTTTCTTTTTCAGCTCCTTCACCTCCTTTTCCAACGTCTCCTTCTCTTTACCAACTGTGACCAGTTTGGTATTCACCACTCTCAAGCGGCTCCTTTCTGCGTCACGCGAGTCCTTGAGATCATTCACCAGATTTACTTGTGCCTCCAACACTTTCTCCTTCTCCTTCAACTCCATCTTCTTTTTGGTGATCTCGTCTTGTAAACTTACGATCTCTGTGTTCTTAACCTCCATCTTCTCTGCGTGATCCCTCATTAGCTTCTTCTCATGCATGGTTGGGATGTGCTCAGGGATATGGGAAGCTTCAGTAGATGAGGATTGAGATTTGTTAACTTCAATGTCCTCAAGCGGCTTCTCTACAGCCTCGCTTTCTTGGACAGGTGAAGTGTCTTGCTTCACTCTCTTCTTCCCTTGCTTTGCAGCTACTTGCTTCAAAGATGAAGCGGCTTGCTTTGCTTGGGAAGCTTCAGCTTGTGCTCCCACAACTTGCCTTGCTGCGGGCACTTCTACAACTAGAAGTCCCTGATCCATTGGGATTTTTGATTTCTTCCACTTGTCGTAGAAGATGGTGTGCTTGTTGTACATGATCGTGTCAGATTCTGGCCATATCATCTCTGGATACTTCATTTCTAGTGCGACAGACAGCCTTGAGAAGAATTTCAATTTTCCTTTGCGCAGAATCTTATCTGGAGTTCCTGGTACGAATGCAAAATCGTCAGCAGCTTCGTGGATTTGCTTGAGAAGCCACCCGTGCCAGTTGAATTTCATTCCAGTGAGGCTGTCGATGATCATGGTGGTGCCGATCAGCTTTGTCTCTGATAGCGTGTCGAGGGAACCAACATAGCATGCAATGCTCTTCGTAAAGAGTTCGCAGATGAGATTGAACGGTTCCTTCAGACTTTTGCGAATGTTGGCCTCCTTGAAGTTCGGATCTGCTCCAGCGACTGCAAATCGGCCATACTGCACTCCGGCCGAAAGACCTAGATCTAGCAGAGAATCTCCTCCTTCTCTTGGCAGATCGAACACCTCGATGAGTTTACTCATATCAACCTCCACCGGCTTCCTGGTTTGTGGATTAGTGAATGAGGAAGTATTTTGATCCTTCCTCAGATTCAGTAGAATCTCTCCAATGGCTTTCGCCAGAATCTTCGTCGGCACTAACGTTATGAACTTCCATAGACCGGCCGTGGTCACGGCTCTACGGAAGAAACCATTTACTTCGACGACAATAGGGTCGAGATGGGGCTCGACGTTGATGTGCTCGCCAACATTTGTCATGAACTCCTCCATTGTCACAGTATTCTTTTTCTTGCCCATGGTGGATTTTGAAAGATCTTGAAGAAAATTTTAACAATGAAGTAGAAAGGGTTGAGACTCGTGAGTTGCAGAGTAATTGCAGATCTAACACGAGAATGGCAAATTTAGAAGGCTGTGAAAGGATTGCAGTTCTGCCTCGTCCCATATATATAGAAATAGGTTATGGCTGACGTGGCAGGGGTAGGACGGTAATAACACCGAAAATCCTGTAGGTAGGCGGCGGACGTGCGGTGATAGATCTGATGTGTCCGGCGTCATCACAGTAAAAGTGAACCGCCACTTGCTCGGCGTCTCCACGTGGCCTTCTTTGGTTGGCTTGTCGTATACGGCTTTGATCGAACGGCTCCAGATTGGGGGCTGTTGAGATTCGACGGCTGGATCTTCTCCGCCTTTTCCCGCTTCAAATTCAAGCGTGTGAACACGCGCCCGTTATTTCCGTCGTTCCTGCACCTGCATTAAATGCACAGCAGAAAGTAAAATTGCACTCGAGTGCAGACAGCTCATACTCGCTTCATGCTCGCTCGCTTCGAGTTGGGCCGCTATGGCTTGATTCGCTTGAGAGGCATTCGCTTGAGTGACTGTTCTGCACTCGCTTGCGATGGCTAGCTTTGAGTGACGAAGCACTCGCTTGGCCATCTGAAGCGACTGGAACAAGAAATTGAATTTCTTTGCTTAATTTAAAATGTTTCTGACTTACATACTTCGAGGATAAACAAGAATGTTTTCCTCTTTGTATTTGTGTCAGATTCATTTCATATTTTCCACGTAGTGAGTGAAGGTTTCTAGCACGCTTCGGCTCACTTAGTGTACTTAAAATTGAAACACTTACCAGTCAATCTCACTTCGTAGGAGATTGATACCACAAATTGAAGACTTCATTTGAATTAGATACCACCTGTTGAATGCTACACGTTGAGTTAGATCTTCATGGCATTCATCTTCATGGCATTCATCTTCCTCTACGAATTAGAGAGTCCTCCATCGAGGTGAATGAGGGAGAAAATGAATATAGTACACAAGCTTACTACAACCCGAAGGGAGCATCACGTAAGTGTACTTATTCACGACGAATGGGGGATGAGTACAAGTCCTTATCTCAGAGCAGAAATGGACAGGATGACAATGAGAATGCTCTGACAAGACAATCTCGTATTTTACGCAGAAGCATGTCACCAGCCCTGCAACCTTTTGTATAAAAAGGTAAACCTTCAAGCTTTCCTACATTCTAAAGAATGAATCTGCAGTTGGTTCGCTTTGACCCAAGCTAGGGCAAATTGAAGCAATGCAGAATTCAAGATTGCAGCATTCTTGCTTGCTTTGGAAGTAGCTTGCTCCGAGAGAAGCATTAGTTCCCCCTTAACCATATACTTAACAATTCCAATAAGTTGGTAGGGAACTTCTTCCAATACTCCACCTTTCTCCACCTAACTTCATTTTCTTCAAGCGAGTGAGTTTTGAAGTGGCTCGCTTGAGTTGGTGAAGATCCGAAGCGAGTGACGCTCAAGAGAACAAGCGAACACTCCTCCGTGTATCCTGGAACTAGCATTCTTCACCAGGGTCTACTAACCCTAATTCCATGCATAGCTGGTTGAATCGAGACTCAGCTAGAGGCTTGGTGAGGATATCTGCTCGCTGGAGATCGGTATGGATTTTCTCGAGCTTGATATCCTTCTTCTCGACATGATCACGAATGAAATGATGTCGAATTTCCACGTGCTTGCACCTGGTGTGAAGCACTGGATTCTGCGAGATACATATGGCACTGTTGTTGTCGCAGAAGATCGGAATTTCATTCGCTTCAACTTTGTAGTCCTTCAATTGTTGACGAAGCCATAGGATTTGAGAACAGCAGCTTCCTGCGGCCATATATTCAGCTTCAGTTGTTGAAGTGGCTACGCTTGTTTGCTTCTTTGAGAACCATGAGATTAGCTTGCTTCCCAAGAACTGACATGTGCCCGACGTTGATTTCCTGTCAACTCGGCAACCTCCATAGTCAGCATCGGAATATCCAGTGAGCTCCAAATTGTCTTCTGCTGGATACCACAGCCCCATATTGACAGTGCCCTTCAAATATCGAAGAATCCTTTTGGCAGCTTCAAGATGGCTGTGTTTGGGATTGCTTTGGAAGCGAGCGCAGACACCGACTGCAAAAGCAATATCTGGCCTGCTTGCAGTGAGATAGAGAAGTGACCCAATTAGGGCACGATAATCTGTAGGATCTACAGATTTTCCTCCTTCGTCTGGCTCCATCTTCCAGTTGGTATTCATAGGAATCTTCACAGCTTTAGCATGTTGAACACCAAACTTGGCAAGCATATCTCTAGTGTACTTCGCTTGGTTGATGAAAATTCCATTATCCTGCTGCTTCACTTGAAGACCTAGGAAGCAGCTCATCAAGCCAATCATTGACATCTCATACTTGGTCTTCATTAGCTCTCCAAACTTCTCGCTAAGCGACTGGTTTGGTGACCCAAATATGATGTCGTCCACGTAGATCTGGACCCATAGCATATCATCTCCATGATTTATGGTGAAGAGAGTCCGATCTATCTTTCCCTTTTGGAATCCATTTTCCACTAGGAATTGAGATAATGTATCGTACCAAGCTCTGGGAGCTTGCTTCAACCCATACAGGGCTTTCTTCAAGCGATACACTTTATCTCCCTGCTCGAAACCCGGTGGCTGCTCCACATACACTTCTTCCTTGAGTTCACCGTTGAGGAATGCGCTCTTCACATCCATTTGGTACACTTTGAATTTCTTGGCCGCTGCATAGGCTAGAAATAAACGGATCGCTTCAAGACGTGCCACTGGAGCGAAGGTCTCGTCAAAGTCGATTCCTTCCTCTTGGCAGTAGCCTTTGGCAACTAGTCGCGCCTTGTTCCTCACTACGTTGTGGTCCTCGTCCGTCTTGTTCTTGAACACCCATTTGGTGCCAATAACATGCTGAAACTTGGGACGATCCACGAGGTACCATACGTCGTTCCTGGTGAACTGATTCAGCTCTTCTTGCATGGCGATCACCCAGTTAGAATCGGCTAGGGCTTCCTCCACGCTTGATGGCTCAATGTTTGAGAGAAAGCAACTGAACATGGCACTTTCTCCAAATACTTGACTTCTGGTCACTACACCCTTGGATGGATCTCCAATGATTTGGCTAGGTGAGTGATCCTTGAGCCACGCTCGCTTTGATCCGCCAGCTTCATCTTCATCCGCTTCCTTGTCGCTCGCTTCACCGTCTGAAGCGACTGGATTGGGTGCTTGGCCTGCACTAGCTTCAGGAATCTTGGGGGCAGCTTCGACTTCTCCTTTGGGATCCTGCTCGCTTGAGTCCTTGATCTCATCATCTTCATCAAGCACGTCCCAAGTGAGTTGATTTGAGGGTTCCTTGCCTTGATTCTTTTCATTCGCTTGGGCCTGTTCCTGTGGGAGACTTAAAGAAGATTCATCAAATACGACATGGGGTAATTCTTCCACAATTAGGGTTTTACAGTTGAATACTCTGTAGGCTTTGCTAGATGTAGAGTATCCTAAGAATACTCCTTCATCAGCTTTGCTTTCAAAGGCTTTCAACTGTGATTTCCCATTGTTGTGAATGAAGACCCTACAACCAAAAATATGGAAATAAGATATGTTAGGAATTCTCCCTGTCCATATTTCATATGGTATTTTGTCGTGCCGTTTGTTGAGAAGCGTCCGATTCTGTGTGTAGCACGCCGTGTTGGCAGCTTCAGCCCAATACTTCATCGGAAGCTTCGAGTCAGCAATCATGGTGCGAACGGCTTCTTTGATGATTCGATTCCTTCTTTCAGCAACTCCATTCTGCTGAGGAGTGCGTGCTGAAGAAGTTTGATGTGCTATGCCATGCTCCGTGCAGTACGCTTCAATTGTAGAGTTCAGGAACTCTGTGCCTTTGTCGGAGCGAATGGTCACGATAGCTTGATTCTTTTCCACCGCCAATCGCTTGAGTAGTTGTGGCAGTTTGGTCAGTGTCTCCTTCTTGCTGAATAGGAATACAACCCATGTGTAGCGAGAGAAATCGTCGACTACAACTAGAGTGTACTTCCTTCCATTTACACTAACTGGAGTAACTGGACCAAACAGATCCATGTGAAGCAGCTCGAGCACTCGCTTTGATGAGGCTTCTTCGAGACTGGCGAAGTGCTTCTTCGTCTGCTTCCCTCGTTGGCATGGTGAGCATGGATGGTCTCTGATGAAGACTTCATTCGGTATGCCTTGCACCAAACCTTTTCGAGCTAAGCGATTGATAGCTTTGAAATTGAGGTGGTTCAAGCGTCTGTGCCATAGCCATCCAATTTTTGTAGCACTTCTTGCAACTAGACAAGTTTCCTCCTTGCAGCTGTCCCATTGTGCTATGTAGACATTCCTTTGTCTAACTCCAGTGAGCACAATCTGGGATGTGAGTTTGCTCTTCACAATGCACTTGTTGGAGATGAACTCCACCCTGTACCCTTTATCACAAAACTGTGAAATAGATAACAGGTTGTGCTTGAGTCCTTCCACATAGGAGACTTCTTCAATTGTGAGTTTTCCAATTTTCAGTGCGCCGTATCCCCTGGTGCTTCCTCGAGAGTTGTCACCAAAGGTTACGTGTGGACCCTTCTTCTCTATGTAGTTGTGAAGTAGAGCTTTCATGCCAGTCATGTGTCTTGAACATCCACTGTCCAAGTACCAAACTAGTTGACCCTCACTTGGCATGGGATCCACGGCGCTCACCTGCAATTAGACAGATTTTGGTACCCAAATCAGTTTGGGTCCTTGCAGGTTAGTTCCCTTAGGTACCCACACTTGCTTCACTCTCTTTTGAGATGAAGCTTCTGTCTTGGGCTTCTCGACCTTCGAAAACTTGGTGTACTGCCTAGAAGCAGCTTCACACGTGCAACAGTGTGTGCAAGAGGGGTAGCGGCTCGCTTCAGACCTACCTATGCTCTTCCCACTTTGCTTATATCCTGAAGCGACTCGCTTCGGATTAGCTCTGGGTTTAGAGACTGACTTAGGGTTTCTAGTCTGTCGAAGCGGCTCGCTTGGTTTCCTCGAAGCGGTCCAACTAGGGTTTTGACCCCGACTCGCTTGAGTAACCTTGGAAGTTTGAAGCGGCCTCTTTGGTGCTTCGAATTCTTCCCCCTCAACGTTAGTCCGGTTGGACCATCTCCAGTCCGGATAACGTGACACATAGACATTACTCCTCTTTTTAGGAGGTAGATCCTTTGTCTCTCGTGTCTTGGCTTGAGATTTAGAAGCTTCAACAGTTCTCCCTTTACCCTTGGATTGGTAAGACTTAGCATGTTGAGTGCTAGGGATTGTTGAATTTTGCTTGCCCTTAGGATCTGCCCTTGAAGATATAGACATCTTCATTGGCTTCCTTTTAGGGTTCTCAGCCACTTTGCCTTTATCCTTGTTGGTGGTCGCTTTGGATGCAGTGGGCAATTCCAAAGTGACTGATGATGTAGTGTGTGATGCACCAACAAAGACAGTCGGCTTGGAAGGTCCACCCTCATATCCAAGTCCTCCCTTTCTACCAAAAGGTAGAAGAGAACTCTCTAGTGCCTGTCTAGCGTATGATGCTTTATTTAAGTTGGCGACTAGAGTGGATTGGGTTTCATACCTTCCCTCCAAGCTTTGATGTCTAGCGAAGAGATCCTCGAACTTACTAGTCATAGCCCTTAAATTAAGTTTGACTTCATCAAGCTCACGGGCTAGCTTTCGGTTCTCCTTCTCGCTTTGAGACAGAGCTTGTTTTACCACTTCGTGGTCGCTTGACAATTTTTGGTGCTTGTCAAACAACTCACTCCATGTAGAGGTTTGCTCTTCCTCATTGACAGTGTGTGCTAGTGTAATTGAAGTGATTGAAGGATAGAAGAATACCTCTCCTGTTTCCTCGTCGGTGAGCGCCATAAATCCAAGATCCTCACCATCACTGGAATTTGGATCGGTGAATACATCTGAGTCGCTTGGTGGATCTTCAGTTGTAGCGACCGGCACTTCACTCGCTACGAGCGCTCGCCTTGGAGCATCCCTCTTGGCCTTCAATTCTTCACGCTCTTTGGCACTTAGCTTTGGGCAATCGGATTTGTAGTGGCCCATCTTGTGGCAGTGGTAACACTCCACTTCCATCATGTCGCGCGGGATCGGCTTGGTCGTTTCTTCTCTCTTCCCTTTTCCTTCTCGAGCATCAGTGCTCCTTCCTTTGTACTGCTTGTAGAATCTTTTATACTTGCCCACTCGAGAGTTCATTTTGTTGAAGTTCTTGGATAAGAAAGCAATGTGTTCTTCCAATTCTTCTCTCGTCATCTTGGCTAGCGACTGCTCGCTTGGCCCTTCGGCAGCTTTGAACGCTACTCCTTTTGACGTAGTGGGCGCTTCATCCTCGTCGTCGAGGCTCATTCGATTCAGATCAAACTCGTGAGCTTTGAGCTCGGAGAACAGCACTTCTGGCGTGAGCTTCGTTAGATCCTTGGTAGCTAGATATAGCTCCTTCATGGTCTGCCACTTCCTTGTGAGAGCACGGACTATTTTCAGATTTACTTCCTTGTCTGTGAGTTCCTTCCCAAGCGAGTTGAGAGTTGCAGTAATGTTGGTAACTCTCAGCTCGAAGGCGTCGATGGACTCTCCTGACTTCATCACCAAATTTTCAAACTCCCGCATCTGAACGGCGAGCTTGTTTTCCTTGATTTTGTCTGTTCCTTGAGAAATGAGGGCTAGAGTTTCCCACATCTCCTTTGCTGTTGCGCACTTCCTAATCCTTGGAAGGTATGCGTCCGACACGGTGCTCTGCATCGTGTGGCGTGCAATCTTGTCGAGGTTGGCAACTTTGAAGTCATTTGGAGTATACTCATCCTTATCCTTCTCCACGTACTGTTGTCGAACGTGGGCTGGACGACCTTCAGCGGCTGGAACCTCCACAGATATGGCTTTCTTGATTTCGATTGGTCCGTCCTCAATGACTTCCCACATCCGGTCGTGGGATTGAGCATAAGAAGCTCTCGACACGGAAACTCCATATCTCGTATCCTTCGATCGAGAACTGTGGAAGATTTGATGCACTGTATGTAGACATAGCAACTATCAGCAGTAAATGCAATATGCGTGGGTGAGGTTTTGATGCACTTAGGAAATAGGATCCGGTTCAGTGAGACAACGTGAAGTGAGTGGGGACTCACTTCGGATATGCAAAGCAGAGGCTCGAAAGAACCGCTGCTCTGATACCACTTGTTGGTCCCGGTTTGCTATAGGAAAAATACGTAGAGGGGGGGGGGGGGGGGGTGAATACGTATTTTGAAGTTTTTCAACTTCAATTCCTTAACTCAGAGTATAAAGTAAAGTGCTCTTTGGAAATACTAAGACCTAGCCGAGGGCTAGATCAAAAGCAATCACGAATCTCTTGACCTAAGCTTAGAGCTTGATCAAGAGTGAGACTTTACTCTTTGTGCGGAATTTGGTGAGCTAAAATCTTTCCTAAGTAATTGAAAATCCAAATTAAGTTTGTTTATATGCACGTGCAATGGATAATCGAATACTGTAAAGAGATTAAGGTAAGAGAGATACGACACAGAGATTTATAGTGGTTCGGAGATAACGCTCCTACGTCCACTTTGTTGCACGACGGCAACTGTTCTTTTCACTCAAGAACTTGAAGGTTACGGGTCCTTCAAAAACCTGGTCGGGATCGGGCTTCACTTGCCTAGATCAAACGACAGACGTAGTGATTGCGGGTTCACTACACAAACCTAACAAAGACTGGAAGCTTCACTCGCTTCAGTCAGACAGACAGGGAGATTACGGGCTCTCCTTACAGCCTAGCTTCGATCGAGCTTTACACAAACGATGTAAGTGTAAGCTTGGATCTCAACTCTACGATCGAGGCTTCTTCAATCGATGAAAGAAGGGCCTTGGATCTGGACAACCTAACGACAACACTCAAAACCTAACAGACGAAGTTTAGGGTTTTTGGTTGACGACACACTATGAAGAACTCTTTACAGTGAATGCAAAGATTGGCTAGAGTTCTTCTTCTAAGCTCGGATATATGAAGTGGGCTTAGAATCTAAGTGTGAAGGCTGTGAAGACGAGTTCCAATGAACTGGAAACTCGGAGAACACTTGAAACAAAGACTCGAAGATTGCTATGAAAGCTGGGAGTGTTTGTTTGCTGTATGCGCTCGAATGCTCAAGTAGTGTTCTACTTCTTCACGTCTTCATCCTTCACTATTTATAGGCGGAGGGTTGGCTGAGATCCGTTGCTTGGTTGGTGGCCTTGTCCCTCCTCCTCTCGACAGTACTTGCGCAGGCAGTAGCTTTTGCAGACGCGCAGATTTGGACTTTTGCCGAAAATGGCTAAGTTCCAAGTTTAACAGTAACTGGAGCGAGCCAGTACTGTTGCGGCGCCTTTGTCGGCCTGGCAGTCAACTCCTCTGCTCCTCTCCGCTTTCGACACGTGGAGATCTCGTAATTAATGCGGAGATCTCCTGTTGACTGGAGTTCAAATTCGGAGCGGGAATTTGTGCTGTCGCTTTCTGGTAGGTAGTGGCTCGCTTCGCTTTGAAGTTGTAGCGGCCGCTCTGAAGTGAGTCGCTTCGCGGTCATATTTGTAGTGAGTCACTTGAGAATAATTTCCCGAGAAACTACTTAAGTAAGTGTTGACACGTGTTGACTCGCTTCGGCTTTTCTTTGTAGCGCACGCTTCGCTTCGCTTTAGTGGGTTCACTTGATTCCACTGTAGCGCTCGCTTCGCTTCGCTTTGCTTTGAACTGTAGCGCTCGCTTCGCTTCACTTTGGCAGACTCACTTTGAATCTACTGTAGCGATCGCTTCGCTTCGCTGTTCTTCGGCACGCTTCACTTCAGCTTGCTTGACTTGCTTCGCTTTGGAAAACACACTCAAGCGAGTGGCCTTCACTTGAACTTTTGAAGCCTAATCTAAGCAAAATAAAAGAGCCATCCTAACAGTGTAGGCTTAGAAAAATTCTAACCTATTAATTACATCAAAATGGGTCGCTTGGGAAAAGGACGCTTGGGGTTTTGGGATCTAATCAAAACAAATGACTTCATTTATCAAATGTCCCATGAAGTTCCCCCTTAACAATTTAGTCCTTAACAATTCCCAACACAAGCGAGATGTACGAGCTGGGTGCACTCGAGTGCCTACTAACCTTTTACTTTGCATTTAATGCGAACAATACTAGGGTGCTATTAAACGGGCGCGTGTATCTCACTGTCAAATTGAAGCGCCAAACACGAAGCGATCCAGCCGTTGAATTGGAACAGTCTTCAAATCTTAGCCGTTGGATCATGGGCGAGAGGGCAAGCGAATCGTAGCGTAACACGCACCATGCTTAATCACCTATGTGGTTCATCTTTTACCATGGTGACGCCACTTTTAGCTGCGACACGTCAGCCACGTCTTCAATCGCTAGCAACCACGTCGGGCTTTTATCGTCTCTCTCTAGCCACGTCAGCACAAACCCTAAACCTATAAAAGGGCGACTATATCGACTGCAGAAACTATCACCCCCAAAATTGTCGTTCTTGTGAAAATCTCTGCAAAATCTTTCTGCATCTTGCCAGTTCTCTTTGTTCTCTTAATCTCTTTTTATATCCTCATCAAATATTATCTAATCTTTCACCATGGGAAAGAAAGGAGTTGTCTGTACCATGGAGGATTTCTTAGCTGAAGCCGAGAACAACATCAACGTCGTGCCTTATCTCGACGAATCTATCATTGAGCCCGCCGGATTTCTCCGAAGGGCAGTAACAACCGCAGGCTTGTGGAAGCTTGTCACTGCCAAGCCTTCAAAGATTTTGACCAAAACCGTTGCAGAATTTCTATTGAATTTGAAGGAAAACCAATACAGGTCCAGCATCATCGATCCTAGCGTCTCATCAAGATAGCCAATGTGTTCGAGCTCTCGGAGGAAGGAGAGGAGGTTCTCTCGAACGTAGGGCTTACAGAGGAAGAAGAGTACGTTCATTTCGCTGCAAATCGTACTGCTGTATGGAGCAAGCGCACCAAGAACATGAGAAGTGATTTGGAGAAACCATTCAACTACATCTGTGAGTTGTTCACCAAGTCTGTAGCGTGCCATATTGGTGGATTGAACCAAATCACAGACAACAAAATGTTCACGGTCACGACAATCGTGGACAATCTATCGGGCTCCAAATTCAACTGGAGCAAATGGTTTATACAAAACATCCAGGAAGTCGCCAAAGATTTTGAAAGCGAGAAGGGCAATCCCGACAACATTGTGAGAAGAGGCAAGCTTCGTCTTCTTGGGAAGCTGTCATATGCCTAGGAGGAACTTTTTCCTGACCAAAATTGGACCAGGACTCACCAATACAAGAAACTCAGTGTCTTCAATGACTGATCAAGCCGGAGAAGCCTTTGGTGGATGGAGGGCTGATTGTAGTGGATGTGCGCCCAGCTGTGGCCATTCCAACAGAAAAGAAGAAATGGGAAGGGACGAAGCGAGCCGCTTCACCAAAGAAAAAGAAAGCGGCCCCTAAGAAGAAAACCAAGTGAGTCGCTTCGCTTGTACAGCCAAGCGAGGGGGAAGACTCGCCTTCCGGGACTTCAATGGTAGTCTCCATGCTTCACACCACAACCGACGAAGAGGTCGATTCACCAGAAAAAGGAGAAGTGAATCAACCCCAGCCCCAAACCTCTCAAACTCACCCTAGCCAGACCCAAATCACCCAACCCCAAGCTTCCCAGGGCATCCACGTGCACAGAGGAGTCATCCTCGAAGACGAGGACTCTGCCAGCACGTTCATTATTCCTAAAGTTCCCTTCCTTAACCCTGATGAAACCGCAGCCTACAAAATTTACGAGCCTTCACCCCCATAAACTACTATCCCAGATTCCCCCACCAACACTATCGATACCACCCTACCCTCTCAAACAGCCATTGAACCACCATCCATAACACCCCAAGAGAATGCTCTTGATCGCTATCGCGAGGACTGGCAGCAGTCCGTGATGAAAGTGAAGAAGAGGTACTCTAGAGTACCGATGAGTGAAGACTTCCTCAACCAAGCTGCCAATTTCTTAACGTACGTCGCGTACCAGTGTACGGAGTACTACAAAATTTTCAATTTGAGGAAAGTATTCTCTGAGCAATCCATTGCGGAGCAGGAAGCTGCTCAACTTCAATTTATTGGAGTTGATGGGTTTAAGGCCCTCATCAACAAACCAAAGTACCTGAAGCTGCTCGATGTAGTGGTCAAGCGTGCCTATCCAAATGCCGAGCTGCCAGATAGAAAGCACTCTGAATATGAGAAGAAGTTGGTCGAGAAGCATGCGGAGGAGCTTTCTAAGAAAAACCAGGATATCCTCAATCTGTAAAGAAGTGTTCGGAAGAGAGATGAGGAGATTTTCCAACTAAAGGAGGAAGTTGCAAGCCTGAAGAGAAATCTTGCTGAGAGGGAAAGCGAGTTGTCTGATAAGGTAGAGGAGGAGAAGAAGAAAGTGGAGGAGGCCAAGCGTGTGCTTGAGGAGGAGAAGAAAAAGTTGGAAGTTATGACTTCCAAGCTTACTGCGTCAAAGGAGGAGTTGAAGCAGAAGGAGAAGGAAGTAGCCTCGCTTGTGAGAAAGCACAAGGAGGAGATTGTTGGTCCCGGTTTGATGAGGGATACACACGTAGAGGAAGGGGGGGGGGGGGGGGGGGGGGTGGGGGGGGTGAATACGTGTGTAGAGGTTTTTCAACCTCTTTTTCCCTTATCTCAGAGTAGCAAGTTAGAGTGCTCGCTTCAAATACTTAAGACCTAGCTTCAAGCTAGATCTATAGTGGAAGCTTCACTTTTGACCGAAGCGACTGCTTGATCAAGAAAGTGACTCACTTGCAATGTGGAATTTAGTGAGCTATTCTTTCCTAAGTAATTAAAAACTTCATTTTAAGTTTGTTTACGATGCTTGTGCAATATGAATAATCAAAGCAATAAACAATGTAAAGTAGGGTTAGAGAGATACGATACCGAGGTTTATAGTGGTTCGGTGGTAAAACACACACGTCCACTTTGTTGCTCACAGCAACGGATTCTCTTCACTCAAGAATCTTGAGGATTACGTGTTCCTCAAAAACCAAGACTGGATGGAGCTTCACTCGCTTGGATCCGACACAACAACTGGGAGATTTCGGGTTCTCCACACAAACCTAGCAGAGATTGAGATTTACACAATCGAGGACTGTGCTATCTTGGATCTATACTCTATGATCGAGACTTCTACTATCGAGGAAAGTAGAGTCTTGGATCTTGACACAACAACCTTTCGACGAACACAAAAACCTATCTAGACAGAACTAGGGTTAGGGTTTTTGGTTTTGACAACACACTAAATGAAGAACTCTTTACAGTGAATGCAAAGATGGGTAGAGTTCTTCTCTAAGCTTGAATATTTGAAGTAGGCTTAGATCTATGGAGTGTGAAGATTGCGGAGACGAGCTTTGATGAAACTGAAGCTCGGAGAACACTTAAACAAAGACTTGAATATTTGCTCAAAGGTTGTGAGTGTTTGTTTGCAGTAGGCGCTGAATGCTCAAGTAGTGTTCTACTCTTATCCATCTTCGATCTTCACTATTTATAGGCGGAGGGATGGGCAAGAGCCGTTGATGGTTGGTGGCTTTGTCCCTCCTCCTCTCGACAGTACTCGCCTTGACCAACAGCTTTTCAGATGCGCCAATTTGTCTCTTTGCCGAAAATGGCTAAGAGCCAATTTTAACAGGAACTGGAGCGCCCAGTACTGTTGTGGTGTCCCTTTCGGCCTGGCGGTCAACTCCGGTACTCCATTCTTCTATCGACATGTGGAGATACGCAATTAATGCGTCGATATTCACTTGACTAAAGTTTGAACTTGAAGTGTAAATTGGAGCGGGAATTGAGCTGTCGTTTTCTTGTTAGGTAGGGGCTCGCTTTGCTTCAGATTTGGAGCGTCCGCTTTGGATGAGTCGCTTCAAGTCATACTGTAGCGTCTGCTTGGAAGTAGATTTTCTTAGCATCCGCTTTTAGTAAGTGTTGACTTGCTTTGACTTCCACTGTAGCGCTCGCTTTGCTTCGCTTCGCTTCAGCAGACTCGCTTTGATTCTACTGTAGCATTCGCTTCGCTTCGGCTCAGTAGACTCGCTTCGCTTGAAAAACACACTCAAGCGAGTGGCCTTCACTTGAACTTCTAGTAGTCTAAAAACCTAAGCATCTAAAGCATAAAAACAAGCCTTCCTAACATTATAGGCTTAGAAAAATTCTAACCTATCTACATCAAAATAGGGTCGCTTGGGAATAGGATGCATATGGGGTTTTGGGATCGAATCAAAACATACACTTTAATTTTAAAGCGTCCCGTTAGGTTCCCCCTTAACATATGATCCTTAACAATTCCCAACAATTTCCCCCTTTTTGATGATGCCAAACCCCACTATTTTTAACCAAACTAAGAACTTCAAGCGACTGCTTTCTTGCAGCATTCTTCATTTTTTTTTAGTTCTTTATGGTTTTTGTGAGTTTGTATCAAAAAGGATAAATACTCACAAAGCTTGTAAAGTGAGACAAGCTTGACAGAAAATAAAAGGTAGATTGATAACACACACAAGACAATAGATCTACAATTATGATTTCTCAGAAGATTTTGAGAAGTAAGCGGATAAGACTTTGATCTCCATTGTCTTGATGTTCTCCTTGCTCTCCCTATGCGAGTTATCCAGGTCCAATGCTTCATCCACTTCTGCATTAATCAATCTTTGGTTGGGCACAACAGAATTCAGCATGAGAGGCATAGGAAACTGCTTCTTCTCAGGCACGATGATAATCTTTTTCTTGGGCTCCGCGAGCTCTACCTGTACGAAGATCTTCCTTCGCAATTTCTCATAACACATGCACATGAAATTGTTTAGTCCATCCAGCTTCGAGCATTCTTCTTGGAATGGCACTACTTGCCAAAAGTAGTAGGCCTTTATGAACTTTTCTTTGCACTCCAGCCATTCGCTCATCAAATCATCTGAAATGAACTTTTCAATTTCGCTAGTATCTGGATGATCGCTCTCCTCGCTTCAATTTCTTCAGCAGACCTCCCTGACAATTCCTTCATCATTCGGTTGAACCTCTCGCTCATCTCCGAATTGAACTGGGGAGTTCTCTGGTAGACGGTCTTGCGAATGACGTCGAATTCTTCTGGTGCATAGCGGCCAGAGTCGATCATTTCTTTGATCGTGACGCGGCACGCATCGATGTCTGCTTGAGTAGCACACGCGTCAGACTCTTCCGGTGTGAAGGGAATGTAGGCGCTTCGAACCAGGGTTGACTGGATCTGCCTAACTTCTTCCCATAGATTGGCGGCACGCTCTTCGACTTTCTTGATTCTGGCCAATCTGAGCTTCTCTTGCTTCTCGGACTTCCTCCTTCTCTCCTCTTCCTCCTTTTTCTTCACTACCATGCGCGAAGCTTTTGTAGTTAAGGATTGTTGAATCTTCTGGCGCTTAGCCGCGGGATCCAACTCCTTTTCTGTGGGGGCAGCTCGCTTTAGCTGAGTTTTCGGTGCTGGAGGTGGTGGAGGTGGTGCCATCTTTTTCTTCTCAGTGGGTGCAGAAGTGGTTTTCTTGCTAGCAGGAGCAGCTGCAACAGTAGGAGTAGCGAGAGTGAGAGTGGGAGCGGGCGCTTGGCTGGATGCAATTGAAGGCCCCGCTTGAGACGACACTGCTTGAAGCGGCTAAAAAACTTCCTTCTCACTCAATCCAAAGTCCTGCTCTATCTGCATAGCTAAGGCAATGGCAGCATCGTCAGCTATCTGCTATTGAACGTTCGCGGCTGAAGCGGTATGAGCTGCGAGAGATGAAGAAAGCAGCTTCTCCGATTGCGGCTTTCGCGACCCTTGATAGATTGCAATCTGCTTGCCTTTTCTGCGCGCTTCCTCTGCTCGCGCTTCATCAACCTCCTTCCCTTCTCCCTGCATAGCAGATTCCTCCACTGCTACAACCTCTCCTCCTGCTGCTGTCATTTGCGAATGGCGGCATGGTCGGTGTGCACAATTGTGTGAGATCCCACCAAATAAGTTCTAAACTTATCGAAAGCATAGACCACAACAAGTAACTCTTTCTCCGTGGTGGTGTAGTTTCTTTGGGCCAAGTCCAACGTCTTGCTAGCATAGTAGATCACTTGGAAAAACTTCTCCCTTTTCTGCCCCAAAACCGCTCCTATCGCCCAATCGCTTGCATCACACATGAGCTCGAATGGGGCACTCCAATCCGGTGAAACCAAGACGGGAGTAGAGATAAGCGCCTTATTCAACGTCTCGAAGGCTTCCAAGCAATCCTTGTCAAACACGAACTTGACGTCTTTCTCGAGCAATCCACACAATGGCTCCGTGATCTTTGAAAAGTCTTTGATGAATCTCCTATATAAGCTGGCATGTCCCAAGAAGCTTCTCACCGATTTGACATTGGTTGGTGGTGGCAACTTCTCGATAGCTACGACTTTGGCTCGATCCACCTCCAATCCTTGTGAAGACACCTTGTGGCCAAGAACGACTCATTCTTGCACCATGAAGTGGCACTTCTCCCAATTGAGAACGAGGTCCGTCTCTTCGCACTTTTGAAGCACCGTGGCAAGATTCTCCAAGCATTGATCAAAAGAAGAACCAAAAACTGAAAAGTCGTCCATGAATACCTCCATTATATTCTCGATCAATCCATGGAAAATGGCCATCATGCACCTTTGAAAAGTAGCCGGTGCGTTGCACAACCCGAATGGCATCCTCCTATAGGCAAAGACTCCATATGGACAAGTTAACGCCGTCTTTTGTTGGTCCTCCGGAGCTATGGCAATTTAAATTGTAGCCGGAGTATCCATCAAGAAAGCAATAATACTCATGTCCGGCCAATCGATCGAGCATTTGATCTACGAACGGGAGGGGAAAGTGATCCTTCCTAGTTGCTGCGTTGAGAAGGCGATAATCAATGCAAACTCGTCATCCCGTGACAAGCCTTGTTGATATTAGTTCCCCCTTCTCATCGTTGATAACCGTCATGCCTCCTTTCTTTGACACCACTTGAGTAGGGCTCACCCACTCACTATCCAAAATAGCATAGATCATGCCGGCATCGAGCAACTTCATCACCTCCTTCCTCAAAACTTCTTGCATAGCTGACTAGGCTATTTCTAACCTAACAATAATATCGAACTAGAGAAGTCCGAGTATCAAACACGAGGAGTGAATGTGTCGAGAGATAATCAAGTAGTTCGTCTTGTCTCTATTATCCTATTTGAGCACAATAACTTGGTTTGGTATTTTCTTTAAACTAGGCAATGAAGTAAGTAAATGACAAACTTAAACATACAATAAGTAAATGAAACTATCAAGTAAACAAATGGAAATTCAAGTAATAAAGGCATGGATCCAAGTAACTTCCGATGTGATTATGATGAGGGCATACGAATCTAGATGCGTCAAACCACTTTAATCCACCTTGAATGGTCTCTTATATCATTTATGTTAACCTACCTTACTAGGGTTCGAGACACACTAGGGGGGGAAATGGGGAACCATATTGATCCTCTTTCAAAAAAAGAGAGAAAACCTACCTTACTAGGGTGGCCAACAAGTAGATCAATAGAACAATAAATGATTTCTAAGCCTTTAAATGCTCTACCAACTCCAAATAGCTCATATTAGTCTAAGATGACCTACCAAATATCATCCAACCCATCTAATTCTTTCTAGGAATCATATGAGATGCAATCAAGTGATATGGGTATGAATTGATGCCAAGTGCTATGAATGGAAGCTTCCTAGGCATTCCATCAAACACCTTAGATCCTAGTGATCAATTAGTCATGCATTCAAATAAAGTCCAATCCATAGGGAATTAAAGGGGAAGGCAAATCAACATCCTAAACTCTAGCACCCAACATCTAAATCACATCATCCATTACTTGGAGAACCATAAAGGAGCTTAGCTAGCAAAAGATCTAGCAAGCAATCCAACAAAAGTAAGAGAAAACATAATGGAAAGAACAAGGAAGGAAAGTAGAGAAGAAATCTTCAATAATCTCTTCAAACTCCAAGCATAATCTTCAATATAATTTGAATATACTAAAGAGGAAAGAGGGAAAAAGCTAGGGTTCTAAAGTAGTTGTTCAAGAGTGAATTACAAGTGTTGTATCCTCCTAAATGAGGAAAATAACAAGGTATTTATAGTCTTCCCACAAGTTAGGGTGAAATTGCAATAAAAAGAAACTTGAGTTGAGAAGGTGGGGTAAAAACTGTAATTTCCGGAAAGTAGTCCAAGGGTGTGTGTGTGCATTTCCGCCCACATTTGTAATTTTGCGCACTCTCACGGTTTTGGCTCGTTCTCTCTCGTCCGGCATCGGAAAAATAATCCGCGAAGTGCTACGGCTTCCTCTTTTGATCCTCTTCAACATAGGATAACTCAAACGTTCCCAGAAAATTGCCACAGCACCTGAAATTGGCACGGAAATCGAGAGAAAACGCAAAGCATATAGAAAATGCATAAATTGTAAAAACCTATCATTTCCTATCCACTTAAGCACATAAGTCACACTTTAAGCTCGAAATACACTCTAAAACACATGCAAAATACCTGTTTGTCAATAGCCGGATTCAATCGCCTTTGGGGTTGGACTCTTGGGCGATGATCATCTTCGAGCAATATTCTATGTATACTGTTGGTACCGGTTTGATAGGGGATACACACGTGGGGTGGGTGGGTGGGGGGGGGGGTGAATACGTGTGTAAGAAGTTTTTCAACTTCTTTTGCCCTTATCTCAGAGTAGCAAGTGAAGCGCTCGCTTCAAGTACTTAAGACCTAGCCGCAAGCTAGATCTACAGTGGAAGCTTGCTTCTTGACCTAAGCAGATGCTTGATCAAGAGTGAGACTCACTTGTGATGCGGAATTTAGTGAGCTATTCTTTCCTAAGTATTTAAAACTTTGATTTAGGTTTGTTTACGATGCTTGTTCAGTATGAATAATCAAAGTAGAAAATGAAAGTTTAAGTAGAGAAATACGACACCAGGGATTTATAGTGGTTCGGTGGTAAAACACCTACGTCCACTTTGTTGCACGCTGCAACTGATTCTCTTCACTCAAGAATCTTGAGGATTACAGGTTCCTCAAAAACCAAGACTGGATCGAGCTTCACTCGCTTAGATCCGACACAACAACTGGGAGATTGCGGGTTCTCCACACAAACCTAGCTAAGATCGATCGAGGATAGTGCTAGCTTGGATCTACACTCTATGATTGAGACTTCTACTATCGAGGAAAGTAGAGTCTTGGATCTTGAACACAACAACCTTTCTACGAACACAAAACCTAACTAGACAGAACTAGGGTTAGGGTTTTGGTTTTGAAAATTCTCTTAACTGAAGAAATCTTTACAGTGAGTGCAAAGATGGGTAGAGTTCTTCTTTAAGCTCGGATATGAAGTAGGCTTAGATCTATGGAGAGTGAAGGTTGCGGAGACAAGTTTTGATGAAACTAAAACTTGGAGAACACTGAACAAGAACTCGAAGAATTTGCTCGAAGGCTGTGAGTGCTTGTTTGCTGTATGCGCTGAAATCTCAAGCAGTGTTCTACTCTTCTCCGTCTTCAACCTTCACTATTTATAGGCGGAGGGATGGACAAGAGCCGTTTGATGGTTGGTGGCTTTGTCCCTCCTTCTCTCGACAGTACTCACCTTGACCAGCAGCTTTTCAGACGCGCCCATTTGTCTCTTTGCCGAAAATGGCTAAGATCCAAGTTCAACAGTAACTGGAGCACCCAGTACTGTTGCGGCGTCTCAGTCGGCCTGGCGGTCAACTCTGGTGCACCATTCTTCAATTGCCACGTGGAGATCCACAATTAATGCGTCGATCTGCACTTGACTGAAGTTTGAACTTGTAGTTTGAATCGGAGCGGGAGTTTTGATCTGTCGCTTTCAGTTAGGTAGAGGCTCACTTCGCTTTTGAATCTGGAGCGTCCGCTTTGGATGAGTCGCTTCAAGTCATACTTTAGCATTCGCTTGAAAACCAGATTTCCTAAGCGTCCGCTTTAGTGATAGTTGACTCGCTTTGACTTTTACTGTAGTGCTCGCTTCGCTTCGCTTCAGTAGACTCGCTTTGATTCTACTGTAGCGTTCGCTTCGTTTCGCTATTCTTCGGCACGCTTCACCTCGCCGGTAGACTCGCTTTATTTTGAAAACACACTCAAGCGAGTGGCCTTCACTTGAACATCTAGCAGTCAAAAAACCTAAACGTCTAAAGCATAAAATTAAGCCTTCCTAACATTATAGGCTTTGAAAAATTCTAACCTATCTAAATTAAAATAGGGTCGCTTGGGAATAGGATACATAGAGGGTTTTGGGATCAAATCAAAATATATTCATTTTAATTTAAAGCGTCCCGTTAAGTTCCTCCTTAACATATGATCCTTAACAATTCCCAACAATTTCCCCCCTTTTGATGATGCCAAAACCCAACAATCTAACCACGGTAAGAACTTCAAGCGACTGCTTCCTTCGCAGTCTTATCCATTTTTTTAAAGTTCTTATGGTTGAAGTGTGAGTTTTGTAGCATAAGGATAAAAACACATAAAGCTTCTAAATGAGACATGCTTGACATAAAGTAAAGATAGATTGATAGGTCAAGCAAGACAACAGTTCAATAGATTATGATTTCTTAGATGGTTCCTTAGAGTAGTAGGCAGAAAGGACTTTTATCTCCATCGTCTTGATGTTCTCTGTGCTCTCCCCGTGAGAATTGTCCATCTCCAGTGCCACATCCACTTCGGCTTCAATCAGCCTTCGGTATGGAACCTCAGATCTTGGCATTAGAGGCATGGGGAACTGCTTCTTCTCTGGTACTATGATGATCTTCTTTTTTGGCTCCGCGAGCTCTGCTTGGGCGAAGATCTTCCTTCGTAGCTCTTCATAGCACATGCACATAAAATTGTTCAAACCATCTAGACTCGACCCTTCATCCTGGAAAGGCACTACCTGCCAAAAATAGTAGGCCTTGATGAATTTTTTCCATGCATTCATTCCATGCATCCATCAGATTGTCAGAGATGAATTTTCCGATCTCGCAGGCATCAGGATGATTTGCTCTCCTAGCTTCAATCTCCTCAGCCGACCTCTCTGTCATTTCCTTCATCTTTTTGTTGAACTGCTCACCCATTTCGGAGTTGAACTGGGGAAGCCTCTTGTTAATGGTTTTGCGAATGATGTCAAACTCATCTGGAGAGTAGCGGCGAGAATCGATCATCTCTTTGATCATGACACGGCACACATCAATGTATGCTTGAACGGCGCAAGCGTCTGATTCTTCTGGAGTGAATGGGATGTAGGCACTTCGAACAAGGCATGATTGGATCAGCCTAACTTCTTCCCATAGCTTGGCGGCTCGTTCTTCGACTTTTCGAATCCTGACAACTCTGAGTCTCTCCTCCTTCTCAGATTTTCTCTTCCTCCTTTTTCTTCTCCATCACGCGAGAAGCTTTTGCAGTTATAGTTTGTTGAATCTTTAGGCGCTTAGCCGTATGATCCAATTCTTTCTCCATGGGGGCAGCTCGCTTCGGCTGGGATTTTGGAGGTGGTGGTGGGATTGCCTTGTTCTTCTCTGCAGGAGGTGGTGGGATAGGCTTTTCAGTAGGTGCAGAGGGGGCAGTGAGAGCGGGAGCGGGTGCTTGGGCAGAAGAAGATGAGGGACCAGCTAGAGATGGCATAGATTGAAGCGGCTGGACCAAGGGAATGACAATAACTCCCTTCTCCCTCAAATCAACGGCTTGCTCCATCTGTAGAGCCAGAGCAAGTGCGGCATCTTCAGCAATCTGCTGCTCGACATGGGCGGCTGAGACGGCATGAGCTGCAAAAGATGAAGCTAGCAGCTTCTGCGATTGAGGCTTCTACGGCTCTTGATATACTGCAATTTCCTTCCCTTTCCCGCGAGCTTGCTCAGCTCCTTCATCATCCTTCCCTTCCCCCTTCGGTGCAGACTCCTCCACTGCTAGGATTGAGGCTTCTGCTGGCTTTCCTTCGGCTTTTCCTTCCCCCTTTTTGGCATCATCACTGCCCGAGGGAATGGGAATGAAAGCTTTTCCGTCGATGGCCCGGCGGAGGCCTGCGAACTCTTGAATGATGGTGCGAAGCGTCCCCTCGGCACGCTCAGCAAACAGCTGCTCCTTGGCGAGCACAATCTTCGCCGTCCTTTCCGAAATCTCCTCAAGAAGATAAGCGCATTGCTCTTCTCGCTTCTTCACCAATTTCTCCTTGCGGGCAACCTCCGCCATTACACTCTCAAGCGGCTCAACCGCTTTGAAGCGAGCGTCAAGCTCCGCTTCGACTTCTGCACGGATTCTCCTTCATTCTTCCTGCAAAAGAAGATCAAAGTGAGTTTTTGAGGCGTCGAGCTTGGCTTGTTGTGCAGCAAGAGTTCCTTCGCGGATGTTGAGCTTGGTGTTGATCAAAGCGACTGCGGCAATCTTCATTGCGAAGTTTTCGGGATCCTTTCTTGCTTTTGCCAGAGTAGCAATCAACACGGCATGCTTCAGATAGAAGGCTTTTGCATCCCTCATTCGGCTGTTCAGTTCACTCAAGGCTTCATCATATTGGCTCTTGAGGATGTCATTCTCCTTTTCCTGTGCAGCCAGCTTGAGCTTTGTTCGAGTGAGCTCGCTTCCAGTCTTCACGAGCTCTCCGTCTTTCTTCGAGATTTCCTTCTCCAATTTTTGAACTGAACTGGTAGCCTTATTGATGTTTTCTCTGTACTTTCTCCTCATTGTGGCTTTCTCTTCTCTCTCTGTTTTTAAATCAGTGACCAACTTTGAGGTGAATTCTTTTAACCGGCTCCTCTCCTCCTCAAGCGAACGCTTGGCATCCTCCGCTCGCTTGGTCTCCACCTCGAGCTTCCCTGCAAGCTTGGCTTTTTCTTTGTCGAAGTCTTTACGCAGACTCTCGACCTCCTTCTCCTTCTTCTCAACCTCCTCCGTTCTCCTCCTTATCTCTTCTTGCAGGCTTGCAATTTCATGATCTTTTAGCAGCAACTCTGCCTCGTGCTGTTCAGTCAACTTCTGTTCGTGAGCAGAGAGCTTTCGGGCTGGGAGCTCTGTGTTGGGATAGGCACCGCTTCACTGCTGATAGATCCGGGTTGAAGATCTACAACAATTGTGTGATTATTCATCATATTTACAAAGGGTATTCGCGTAATAAAGGATTACAACGATAGCAAGTAAGAGATTCATGTTATTCATTAGCCATAGCAACTCATGTTACACGGAGCATCTTTCATCTAGACATAAAAGTGAGGATCGAGCTAAATATTGAACAAAGGGTGTTTATAACCACAATCCAGTCAAATCCATGGAGCTTAGAGCTCATTCAAGCATAAAAACGAAGAGGGAAGGAGATGGCGAAGTGGAGAGCGCAAGGCGCCTTTATGCTTCGTCCTCTCTTAGCAACGAGGATTATACATTTGGCTTGAATTGTGAAAAGTCTCCTTCTTTACCAAGGAGAGTGGAGATGAGAGTGATGCGAGAGGGGAAATCCTTGAAGAAGGATTTCGGTAGCTCTAGTCCGCGGAGGTGCGAAGCAGAGTATGAATGGAATAGTGTGTGTGTATGAAGAGTTAAGTTGAGTGGTGTGATCACTCAATATTTATAGGTGTGGAAAGGACGAAAAGATGAATGCTCGTACTAGGGAAGGACAAAAAAGGAATTTCTAAGGAGACAAGATTCCCTTCGTCATCAATTTTGTGGTCCTCACTCTAAGGTAGGTAGAGTCATGCAGACCATGTGTTAGGCAGATCCCTAGGTCTCAGCAGATGCTTGCGAGATTAAGACAACTTCTGTATAAGCCGGGATCTGCGCAGGAGCCTCGGCATGGGCCAGGATCTGCACAGGACCTTATAGCTTCTGCGACCTAGACATCTTTATCGAGCAGGTCATCTGAGGTTTTTGGAGGGATGGTTTAGTCAGTACTGAAGAATGCTGCGTGGCAAGGCTGATATTTATCCCTATCAGCTACTCCCCCCCCCCCCCCCCCCCCCCCCCCAGGTCCAGAAGCGTGCTTTGTTAGCTTCTGACAGATGCCTTGGCAGGAAAACTACTTTTTTGGGTTAAGGCTACAAATGTCTTGTCGCGTAGAAGATTGGTGCGACGGTTGATTTCCCAAGGGTAAAAGTTGAACCTACTTTCTCTACTCATCATTGCTTTCTCTTCTAGAATAGAGAGATATTATAGTGGATGTATTTCGAAAGGTGTATTATTATTGCTTACTTTCCATTCGAAAGTTTTATTATTATTTGTAAGTGAAAAATGCGTCTCTTCCCTTTTAGCAAGCCAACGTGGAGCAGTAAGTGGGGTACCGTTTCACTCTTTTTTTCCCTTTAACTTTTTAACTCCTTCCTTCCTCCTCTTTTCCCTTTCATTCTCCATACTATATCTCAGAGAGAAACAACAGTATTCCTGTTCTTCTGCCTTATTATAGTTGTTCCGGTGATTACTTCGCTCCTCTTCCCTCCCAGGTATTTTTTTTATTGTTCTGCTATTCTTTGCTAGTAGTCCTGGCACCTTTGATTGTGGTAACCTAAGATAGAGATCCTACCATGTGTCCGATGGCTGACTGTTAGGGCTTGCACGTTGGTTTCGACTAGGTTTATCTAACGACATTTAATGTTTTTTTTTTTTTTTTTTTTTTTTTTTTTTTTTTTAAGCTATGGATCCAGACGAACAGAGCCTGGGATGAAAAATCCAGGAAAGGTTAGTGCATAAAATGATGGAAGCAAGAGCTGCTAATCTCAGGTCCGTTCCATCTCCAAGTGGCGCTTCCATTCCAACCACTGGGATTTTGGAGCCTCACCAGGGAGATCCTCAGAAAACAACGGCGGTGAAACCCCCTTTGAAGCCTTATTTTCCCAACTCACTCCGGGTTGGCTGTTTTGAAGAACATGATAGGGCCTACCCTTCGCCATTGGCTTTAACCGATGCAGGTGCCCATATTTTTTCTTCAGAGAGGCAGAGCGATTTCTCTTCTCCTTCCTTCACAAAGGTAAGCCAAATTCCGGCACCTCCCCCTGGTGTCCAGGCCCTAACCTTTAATCAGTTACTGGAGATTCTATCCCAGGCAGAGCAAAGTAGAGATCAGTTCCAAATTGAGGTCCATGACCTTCGAGACTGTCTACGCGACAAGAAGATATGCTGCTCTGTTCTTGAACAGCTTGTGTCTTCCCTGTCAAAGCAGGTGGAGGAGCTGGAGAGGACATGGAGAGGACCTTGGAGGCCTCATCAAAACGAGTAATGCAAGTGCAAGAAACTTTTGCCGCAGAAATAAAGCAGCTAACGCTTGCACATGAGCAAGAGTTAGAGCATTCCCGGACTTCCTCTTTCACTGAGGGGAGGAAGATAGGTTTAGATCAAGGCATTTCCATGGGGATACGAGATTGCCGGTCTAATTTCTTGATGACCCCTAATGGACAGGCTTTTGTAGATTCCTTGGTGAAGCGATTACCAGAAGCATACCTTCACTCGGCTGATTTCTGGGTACGGATACTGGATCCCCTCACAGATTGGGCAGCCTCTGTTATCTTTGAGTGCTGCCAACAGTTGGGCTTCCCCAAGCAAGCTGCCGTTATCAACTTAGGGCATATAGTAAGGATGTTCGAGATGAGATCCGAGGCTCTTAAGAGGAACTGCTTCCTACCTACCGGAGAGCCTTGGTTTATGCCTGTATTGAGGGAAGCCTCCGAGGCCCTTTGTCAACCGGCTCGATCCCCTGAGGATCTTCCTGCTTGGGATGCTGTTTCACTAAAAAGTGTTCGCAATAGAACGAAATCTATTCTAGCACTTAGTAAGTAAAAACCCAATGTCGAATCTCAGGGAAAGGACAAATAATCGTGTAGCAAAAATCCTAAACTAGCCTAAATCTAAGAAAACAAGTATAAAGAATTTGTTTGGTTTTGTTTTTAAATCCTAGGCGAGAAAATAAATAAGCAATAAATCAAAAGCAAATAAGTAAATCTAATCTAGAAAGCAAGGAAGAAATCTAAACTAATTAATCTAGAGAAATTAAATAAAAGCGATTAAACTACCTAGGCAAAAATCGTAGAGAAAGCAATAACGAAAACAATAAAGAAAACGAATATAAACATGAAAGAAATTAAATCTGAAAATCTAATAAAATAAATCTAACTCTAAGAACTTGAAAATCGAAAGAAATGAGACTTTTAAAAACGAGAGAAAAGAAACTTTGAAAAACGAATCTAAACTACGAACTAAATAACGAACAAAGGAATTAAACGAAGAACTAAGAATTTAAATCCAAGAAACTAGAACGCAATTAATCAAACGAAAGGAAAGCAATAAAGAACTTACGAATTAAAAGTAGAAACGAGAGAACAGGAACGAACGAAAGAAACTTGAATAAAACTTGAATCTTCAAAAGTAATCTTCAATCCTAAAGTTACAAACTAATAAACTAATTAAAGAAAAGTGCTAAAAAACTAGAGAGAAAGATGTTATTTTGGTGTCCCAAGAGTATGTATTTATAGTACCATCTAAAACCTACTTCAAAAAGGAAAAATAGCTTAAAAATCGGGCCCAGTCCGCGCCCGCTCGGGTTCAGGAGCGTCCGCTCCGATGCTGGTTCGCTGGGACTGCGCGCGTCTTTCTTGTTTTGGCCGTAACTTCCTCGTCCGAAATTCAATTTACCCCCGTTTTCACCTATGTGCTCCTATCGAACCCCTCTTTGATGTTATGCTTTGATTACATCCAAATTAAATCTTCATTCACATCTAAAGAGGTTAGAACTTGGGCTCAATGATTGCTTAAGAACCTTTCTTCGCTCGTTTCACTCCATCTTCTCGACTTTTAGTTCCAAGCAATACCTAAGATCATAAACTCACAAAAGACCCAAATCATAGCATAGTACAATGAAAAGCAATCAAAATATAAAGAAAAATGGATTCGAAACTACGACTAAAACAACACAAAATGACACCAAACAAATCCCCCACACTTAACTCTTTGCTTGTCCTCAAGCAACATAATCACACAACTTAGACTCAATTCAAATAATTCAAATCATAGAACATTTAATCACCGGAATCGACAAGCTACGAACTAAGTCACCTTAATCTCCAGTTACAAACAATCAAACATCAACGAACTATGTGGCTTATAAATGAATCCAAGTATGAGGATCCAATCAACAATATACACACATCTCACAAATATCCAAAATTGTCACAAATTTAGACTTCTAGCCTACTTCCCCTTTTATCAATCAACACATATAATTGATCGCATTAGCATATAATTCGTTAGGTTTAACCATCGATGGTTCACTTCGAGTATCCTAACGCGGTTTCTTGTACTCATTATTCTATGAATAAGCGGAGTAGAATGCCCACGAACAATTCATAACTCATCATTTTTTTTATATCACAAACAAGTATCATCTAGGATATAGCTTCGTGAAATATAATCATTCAAGGGTTCCTTGAAGCCTTTTCACTTGGTTTCTCATGCTCATTACTATAGTATTTTCATACGTAACAAGTAAGAGGAGCAGAATCCTATCAACTCTTTTCACAACAAAGCACATCTCTTTTTTTTTTTTTTTTTTTTTTTTTTTTTTTACACATGTAGGGAAGTGAGCTAAGATGAAAAATACGCCAACTATTCAATGCAATTCACTCATAATCCGAATCAAAAAAATTTCACCTCATATCACGGAACAAGAACATGCCCCACGACTATTCACAAACAATCATGCTATCACGAGTCAACATCAAAGTTATCCTAGTTCCGACAATCTAAGTTCGACAATTCCAATCTCATATCATCATGCCAATCAAACTCAAATAGATCACATTGAACATGCTTTTTCAAGTACAAGCAACTTCCTAAGTGGAAAGTAAACTAGTAATCCAAATTGCAACAATCTAGATTTATCACTCAAAATCCAAAATCATTAATCAATTCCTCACAACTCAAATCAATCACGCCCCACAATTCATCAAATCATAATCAATCACAACTCAAGACTAAACCAACCTAACTCATGCTATCAATTCCAACAACTAAATACTCCATCATCAAATCATTCAAATCAATCCTAAGTCACATGCTTATAAACTCGAATTCAACCAAATTCCTAAGTGGGGAATAACAAAACTCGATCACATACAAGACTCGATCAAGCAAACAAAAACAAACAAATCATGCCAAAAGTTTCAAAGACTCTCCCCCACACTTAAAATCAAGCAATGTCCCCATTGCAAGAAAATAAAAAGGAGAAGGAAAGAAGGAACTTATCGCAAGATGACGACCAATAACTCAAAATCTCGAAAGACTCCAAGTAGTACCTACAAAACAAACACCAAAACAAAATACCAAAGCGTAAAAGTGCACAAAATAAAGAAAAACGAAATAAAAGACTCAAAACAAAAATAAAAAGACACAAAACAAGGCTATGGGTTGAAAGGACCTCGGGACCGTGGATCTTGCCAACGGGGATCGTTCGGGGCCCACAATCGAGGATCGTTCCGTCTTGAGCTCTCATCGTCATACCAATCCTTGTACACTATTCCTTGCACGAAATTCAAAAGAAAACGAACGAAAAACGACTAAAAATAATAAAAATAAAGCTTACTCTAATTTTTTTTTACGTGGGTTGCCTCCCACCAAGCGCTTGTTTATCGTCATTAGCTTGACGTATGATGTGATCAACCAAAGCCCGTAGCACCAAGCGACGTGTTGGTGCTCCTTGCGACATACCCACTCTTCTTTTTCGAACAATCTCGAAGAACTTGGTCATCATCAACTCTTGACTCCCCCACACTTAGTTCGAACTCCTCCTCAAACATCTTCAAGTTAAACTTTGCAAGAAAAGATGTTTCACAATTGGTGAGGTTAGAAAGAAAAGAGTTAATGACAACTTCCTCATTCGATGCATGTTTCGAGTTTTCCTCTTCTACTTCTTCAACCTTCTCCAACTTCCGTAGAAATTGCTCGATTATGTCCTCTTCTTCATCCACACAACTAAAGAATTCGTCATCTTCAATGGACTCTTCATCTTCAATGAATTCTTCAAGAGCTGCTACCCTGTTAGAAATCTCACAAACATTTTCCTCAACACGGGGGTTAACAAGCTTAACATAAGAGCATGAATGAAGAGAGGAACTAGGAATAGAAGGTGCATTTCCAAATACCGAAAATGTTGAATTAAAGTAGTAGATCTTTTAGCACCTTATCGCCGCAGGGGCAGAGCTTTTGGTTTTTTCATGTTGTCAAAGAGTTGAACAATGGTTTTTCGTGTTGTCAAAGATTTGAACAATGAAAATAGATGGCGAGTGCCTGATCGAATTGATCAGGTCATGTAGGAACAAGGTTCAAGTCTACCGGTCTGTTAGGATGCTTCATCTGCATACATCACTGCATTTCCACTTGACACCTATCGTAATGAAAATATTTCAAAGACTAACCTCCTTCACCGGCCATGCTCAATGTGCCGGTACCTACATCAATCCGAGTTCGAGTAGTGGCCATAAATGGTCGTCCCAACAAGAGTAGATGTCCGGTTGCACTCTTAGCTCCCTTGCCTTCATGAAGCACAACAAAATCGATAACGACTCCAATCCAACCAACGAGGATAGTGACATCTTCCACAACTCCCAATGGACTACTCACAGTGCCATTCGCTAGCTCAATGCGAATGTCGGTGGCTTGAAGGACTCTTGAGTTAATCTTCTCGAAAATAGAGTACGACATTAAATTCACCGCAACTCCTAAATCCATCAATCCCGAGACGGTCTCTCCGCTATCCAAAATAATACTCAAGTCGAAACCTCCCGGATCCCCTCTTTTAGGAAACGAGTTGATAGGCTCGAGATCCTTTTTCTCCTTCTTCACAATACTCCGAATAGGCGGAACATAAGGGTTGAGCATCTTGTGAAGAGGTTTGGCCTCCTTCTCGGCTTCCTCGAACTCCGTGGGCGGCTCGTAGGGGTTGGATGGTCGTCCGGTAGGGTTGGACGCACGTCCTACTTCGGGTTTTGTTGGACGCTGGAAAATAGGGTTGGACGGCCGTCCAACTTCTGGTTCTGCCGAAAGAGGTGCACGTCCAGTGTTGGACGGACGTCGAACTGGGTTGGACGCACATCCAACTCCGTGATTTGCCAGATTTTGCGCTGAACTCCAATGAGGATTCGGTCACCTCCTATCACTTGGACGGCCTTGAGGCGGCATTGTAACTCCATTGCGTTGTAATACCGAGATTGCGTGGATTCCTTGAGCTGGAAATTTGCCCATTTGATTCATCGATTCCAATATTTGCTCCAATTCAGTTGATAGACGCTCGAGCGTGGCTTGGTTAGCATCACTTATCACCTTTTGCTCTTGCATGAGGGTGTTAAGTTCATCCCCCGTTGGTGAAGAAACTTGGGGAGAATACGGTTCTTGAGAAGATGATGGGTAGTATTGTGACAGAGGGTCATAAGGTGATGGTTGAGGTGAGAAATATGGTAATGGTGAAGGGTAGTATGGTTGATATGGTGGTGGTGGAGATGATGGTGCATATGGTTGGTTTTGAGGAGGATAGTAGGGTATTTGTGGTGGATAGTAAAGTTGGTGTGGTGAATATTGAGGAAGGAATTGAGGGTTCGGTGGAAATTATACCGGCGGCGGTGGTGAGGAGAAGGTAGAAGTGGTGTATGTGGGACATGAAAAATCGCCCATAACCATTGCCATGGCCTTGGGCTCTTCAAGACTAAACTGTAGTCCTCAACACTTGAATACTTCCTCCCTTTTAACTATAAGCACTCAACAAACAAATTAAACGTACCGAGTGGAAGAAATAAGAAATCGAATAAAAACAAACTAAAATAAAATAAATAAAATACTACACAATTAAATAGCCTAAAGTTTTCCCCGGCAACAGCGCCAAAATTTGTTTCACTAAAAAGTGTTCGCAATAGAACGAAATCTATTCTAGCACTTAGTAAGTAAAAACCCAATGTCGAATCTCAAGGAAAACTTTGCAGGGCAAATAATCGTATAGCAAAAATCCTAAACTAGCCTAAATCTAAGAAAACAATTAAAAAGAATTTGTTTGGTTTTGTTTCTAAATCCTAGGCGAGAAAATAAATAAGCAATAAATCAAAAGCAAATAAGTAAATCTAATCTAGAAAGCAAGGAATAAATCTAAACTAATTAATCTAGAGAAATTAAATAAAAGCGATTAAACTACCTAGGCAAAAATCGTAGAGAAAGCAATAACGAAAGCAATAAAGAAAACGAATCTAAACATGAAAGAAATTAAATCTGAAAATCTTATAAAATAAATCTAACTCTAAGAACTTGAAAATCGAAAGAAAAGGAACTTTTAAAAACGAGAGAAAAGAAATTTTGAAAAACGAATCTAAACTACGAACTAAATAACGAACAAAGCAATTAAACGAAGAACTAAGAATTTAAATCCAAGAAACTAGAACGCAATTAATCAAACGAAAGGAAAGCAATAAAGAACTTACGAATTAAAAGTAGAAACGAGAGAACAGGAACGAACGAAAGAAACATGAATAAAACTTGAATCTTCAAAAGTAATCTTCAATCCTAAAGTTACAAACTAATAAACTAAAGAAAAGTGCTAAAAAACTAGAGAGAAAGATGTTATTTTCGTGTCCCAAGAGTATGTATTTATGGTACCATCTAAAACCTACTTCAAAAAGGAAAAATAGCCTAAAAATCGGCCCAGTCGCGCCCGCTCGGATCGGAGCGCCCGCTCGGGTTCAGGAGCGCCCGCTCCGATGCTGGTTCGCTGGGACTACGCGCGTCTTTCTTGTTTTGGCCGTAACTTCCTCGTCCGAACTCCAAATTGACCCCCGTTTTCGCCTACATGCTCCTATCGAACCCCTGTTTGATGTTTTGCTTTGATTACATCCAAATTAAATCTTCATTAAAATCTAAAGAGGTTAGAAATTGGGCTCAATGATTGCTTAAGAACCTTTCTTTGCTCGTTTCACTCCATCTTCTCGACTTTTAGTTCCAAGCAATACCTAAGATCATAAACTCACAAAAGACCCAAATCATAGCAAAGTACAATGAAAAGCAATCAAAATATAAAGAAAAATGGATTCGAAACTACGACTAAAACAACACAAAATGACACCAAACAGATGCTCCCCCTTTTCCTCTCTTTCCTCTTAACACTATGGTTATGAGGTTTATGAAAAAGGCCTTCGACGAGGTGCCTTCTTCTTTTTCTTATGGTTAAGCTTGCCTATTTGTTGTTTATCATTATTTACTTAGCGATTCTTTTTCCCCTGCTAGGATCTAAGAGAGGAGAATGTTCTAGGTCCCTCTTTAAACAAAGAAAATACTTCTTATGTACATACTCCGACGGCCATGGAGGGCGGTTCTGGGGAAAAGGAGGCTCTGAGTATTTCAACAGATCAACCCGATGGTGATCTTCCTTTGTATTCAGCTAAAGCTTCCCTCACTTCTGGGAATCGGGCTTTACCTTCTTATTCGTCGGGTTCTGAAGATCCTACTTTTGTCTCAGATCCCTTTCTTTAATTATTTTAATCTAGGTGGAATGTTTTAAAACAACTTACTTCTTTTTTTGTTTGCAATGGGGTGCTTTTTTATGGCCCCTGAAACATGCCGATGGTGCAAAATCAAGTTTATCTTCTTTTGTCTTGGGCCAGGTGCTTTCAAAGACCTCGCCCTTGTCATGTTTTCTGCTATTCCCTACCATCTTGGCCTGTTATTTTTCTATTTCTATGCTTGTGTGCCTTTTCATTTTATTTCCATCTGCTGCTACATCTTTCCTGCTAAAGTATTTTGAGGTAATGGACTACAGGTATTGGGATGTAGGGTACCCCCTACTCCCCCCCCCCCCCCCCCCCCCCCCCCCCCCCGAGTGAGGTATAAGGAACCGAAGGAATTACACCTCGTTTGGGACTAATATTTTGCAAAATACAATTACTTTGAGGGCAAGGATACAAGATCCTGCGCTTCCCACATATTGACTAATTATAAGATAAAAAGTTTTAAGATAGATAAAGGTTATGACCAACCGTACTCTCCTTCTTTTTAAGAACAACGCTTAATTTTCCCTGCATACTTTGAGGGTACTACCTTTTTCCTCATTTGCTGTCTCTTCGACATCCTCTTGATCCTGCACTCTGGTTGCATCCTTGACTTTCGCCCTTACTTTGGCTATCAGAGTTTCCCAGTGCCCCTTCACAATTGGGGCATTGCCTGTACCTACCATTTCGGCTTCAAATCCTTTGCTTTTGTCATTCTGTTGGAGCGACCGTTTGTTTGAGCCTTTGGGTAGCGTGAGCTTTTCTGAGGAATTGGTGTTGGTAATCATCAAATGTTCCATTGAAGTGGAGAGATCCTTGTTCTCTTCTACAGTAGTTGTAACTTTAAGTCTTTTAACATCAGGCTTTACTTCAGTCTTATCATCGGCGGGTTCTGCCATCGGCCTTTTTCTGGCTTCTCCTGCCTGTACTGATTGGATGTAACATTTTCGTGAGATCGCTTGGTCTCCAGATACTTGTCCCACCCGGCTTCCTACCGGGAATTTCATCATCAAATGGTAAGTGGAAACCACAGCTTGGAACGGGTTCATGGCAGTTCTTCCCAAGATAATGTTGTAAGAAGATTGTTGTCGCGCTACCAGAAAAGTGACTGGTTTCGATACCCGCATGGGTCCTTCACCTAGGGTGAGCATTAGATCAATTGATCCTAATGACATCACGGGATCTCCTGAGAATCCGTGCAAAGCTGTGGCTACCCCGTTTAGAGGCTTCTGAAGGCTCATTTGGTTGAAACAATTTTCGAATATGACGTTAACCGCAGCCCCTGTATCTACAAAGACCCTTTGGACTTGGTATCTTTCTACCTCCACCGTGATGACCGATGCGTCATCATGTGGATGAACCACATTTTGATTGTCCTCTGGCCCGAACAAGATTTCTGGTGTAGATAAGCCCCTTTTGACTTTCCAGACCCCATGTCTCTCGTGCATATGCAACTCTCTAGCAGGTGCCTTTTTGGCTTCTGTTGGAGTCCCCTACAGCTGGTCCTCCATATATCATTTTAATGACGCCTTTGGATACTGATCCCTGGCTAGCATCAGGTGTTTTCTTAGGAGCTTCTTTGCGCTTTTTGTTTTGTTCTATCTCTCTCTTAACATATTCCAAGAGTTCCCCCTCTTGGATCAGCTTCTCGATAGCAATTCTCAAATTTCTACAGTCGTTTGTCATGTGACCAAAGTCATTATTTAACTTACAAAATTTTTCAGATGGTGGGTTCCTAGGCGGCTGCCTGTGTCCCACAGGGATCTAGACTCCCGGTTTTCTCATGACTACTTCCAGCAGATCAACAGGCTGCTTAAGGAGTGGAGTAAAGGATCTCAGGAATCGTTCATTCTTATCGATTTTCTTAGCATCTGGAGCCGGCCTTTTCCTTTCCTCTGGCTTCTTTTCCTTTTGAGAGGCCAGCTCGGCCCTCTTGCTGCTTAGAGCCTCCTCCATATGGATATATTTTTGGACTCTCGTCAGCAGTTCTTCGAAAGAAGTAGCTTCTTTCTTGATGAGAGAGGCAAAGAACTGCCCTGGTTTTAGACCATCTACACAGGCATGCACTTTCAGCTTCGGCTCTACTCCCGGGATTTCCAGGACAGCCTCATTAAAGCGTGTCATATAATCCCTCAGACTTTCATTGGCACCTTGCTTAATAGTTGTTAGGTGTAAGGAATTTCTAGTAGTCCTCTTAGCGCTGACGAACTGTTGTAGGAAAACTTCCCTCATATCCATGAAGGAGTGAATAGAGGCTTTTGGTAACCGATTGAACCAATGTTGGGCAGTCCCAGACAGAGTTGTGAGGAATACTCTACACTTGACGCCTTCCGAATATTGGTGGAGGAGGCATAAGCTTTCAAATTTCATCAAATGTGCTTCAGGGTCCCCTTTCCCCTGATATTCACAGGAAATTGTTTTGAAGTTACCAGAAACAGGTTCTGTTTGAATATCTACCGAGAATGGGTTGTTCTCATCGATATATATACAGAGAAAAGTTCTGACTTGTGTCCCCCACTTTTATTATTTGGAACATGCTTTAGGTTCCTTTCGTCATTTGAGTTGCGAATTTCTCTTTCACTTGCTTCTGTTTCCTTTGAGGTCCTCTCTGGGGCCTGCTTCTGCTCTTTCAGCCTTTTCACTTCTTTCGCCAGGAGCCTCATCTGCTCTTGTTGCTGGGCATATTTCTTGGCCCATGCATTGTCAGTGTCCTCGTCGAGATTTCCTTCGGGTCCCTCAGGACCTTCTTCATATGGGGATTCCCAGTCAGTGGAGAATCCCTCCTCTTGTCCCACCGCTATTAATGGTGATTTTGCAGCCAAGTCTTGGGCTATGCTTGGGGTTACAGGCTTCTGCTTATGCACCAGGGGGGTGCTCTTACTTCCTCCACCTTCTTGGGTTTCACCTGGAGGATTTGCGTTTTGGGAGTTTATACCCAAAATATGAAGTCTTCTTTCGACAGCCCCTTCGACTAAGCCCTCTACAAGTGCTTTTATCTGGAGGAGCATGGTTGGGGAAAACTAAGCTTCGATGTTGACACTGGCCTCTGTCACCACAGTGCCTTTTCCTTTATTCCCGAGTAGAGAATTTTCTGGATTTCCAGTAGTTTGGCCAGCTTCTTTTGAAGCAGCATCTGAGCTAGTGTTCATCTTTGTGAAATTCTGCAAATGTTTGAGGATTTTTAGAGAATTAGTTCCGGATGCTCCTTGATATGAGGCTTAAAATAGATATGGTTTGCTTTTGACAAATCTTTTATGATTGGGGATCATCTGTGCGAGCTTTTATAGATATTGCCTGCTTATGCAAGGCTTAAGGGGTAGCACCTGCTTATATAGGGCTAAAATGGGTGATGCCTGTTTTCACAAGGCTTAATGCGTGGTGCCTGTTTTGAAAGGGCTTAAGGTATGATGCTTTTTTCATAGAGCTTAACGTATGACGCCTATCTTCATAGGGCTTAATGTTATGATGCCTAACCATGTAGGGCTTTTTGTATGTAGGGCTTTTTGTATGGTGCCTAACTATGTAGGGCTTTTTGAGGGTTCTGCTTACTGTGTAGGGCTTATGAGGTTTACGCCTATTAAATAGGGCTTTTGAGGATTCTACCTATTATATAGGGCTTACGAGAATGTTGCCTATTAGATAGGGCTTCTGGGGGTTCTGCCTACTGTGTAGGGCTTATGAGGTTTATGCCTATTAAATAGGGCTTTTGAGGATTCTGCCTATTATATAGGGCTTACGAGAATATTGCCTATTAGATAGGGCTTCTGGGAGGTTCTGCCTTCAAATGTGGGGCCCCTTCATCGAGGTGAATGGGGTGACCTCGTCATTTTCGGCCCTCTATTTTCAGTGTTTTCACTCTGTGTGTTTTCGGTTCATGGTAATACAGGGGCCTACGACTGGATTTGAGTTATAGTGCTTCCTCTGTAACTACCAATCCCTCATAACCCACGAACTAACTTCATGTTTTGCAATATTTAATGGAATTTTATACTCACCAATTATAAGAGATGAGTTGAACGCACTCTAAGATTGCTGCAATTTTGATTCGGCTTTCCCTCAAATTCTCCACAACCTTTAGACCAAACACAGAATATAATTCAGTTATCACAATTCATATGAGGAGAACGTAATCTTAAGATCACCTTCGATTTCGCAACTCAACCCCATGAAAGATTCAGCTGAGATCAATTCACAATATGCATACCCAAGTTTTCCTAAGAAAACTACTTAACTAACACAGAGTATACATTCGTGCTAACCTCCCTTTTCCGGGCGTCTCGTGCACGAGGAAATAACAGAGAAAATTCATAACAATATTATCACAACCAGCTAGAATTTCAGTGATACCGAAGAGATTAACACTTCAGATTCAAAAACTTCAACATCATTACAAATAGCAAGTTAAAAATCCGCATATAAGGAAAGAAATCAACGCCTTAAACTCAAACTTCCCACAGACGACGCCAGATGATAGATCCGGGTTGAAGATCTACAACAATTGTGTGATTATTCATCATATTTACAAAGGTTATTCGCGTAATAAAGGATTACAACGGTAGCAAGTAAGAGATTCATGTTATTCATTAGCCACAACAACTCATGTTACACGGAGCATCTTTCATCTAGACATAAAAGAGAGGATCGAGCTAAATATTGAACAAAGGGTGTTTATAACCATAATCTAGTCAAATCCATGGAGCTTAGAGCTCATTCAAGAAGAAAAATGAAGAGGGAAGGAGAGGGCGAAGTGGAGAGAGCAAGGCGCCTTTATGCTTCGTCCTCTCTTAACAACGAGGATTATACCTTTGGCTTGAATTGTGAAGAGTTTCCTTCTTTACCAAGGAGAGTGGAGATGAGAGTGATGTGAGAGGGGAAATCCTTGAAAAAGGATTTCGGTAGCTCTAGTCCGCGGAGGTGCAAAGCAGAGTATGAATGGAATAGTGTGTGTGTGTATGAAGAGTTGAGTTGAGTGGTGTGATCACTCAATATTTATAGGTGTGGAAAGGAAGAAAAGATGAATGCTCGTACTAGGGGAGGACAAAAAAGGAATTTCTAAGGAGACAAGATTCCCTTCGTCATCAATTTTTTGGACCTCACTCTTAGGTAGGTAGAGTCACGCAGACCATGTGTTAGGCAGATCCCTAGGTCTCAGCAGATGCTTGCGAGATTAAGACAGCTTCTGTATAAGCCAGGATCTGCGCAGGAGCCTCGGCATGGGCCGGGATCTGCACAGGACCTTATAGCTTCTGCGACCTAGACATCTTTATCGAGCAGGTCATCTGAGGTTTTCGGAGGGATGGTTTAGTCAGTACTGAAGAATGCCGCGTGGCAAGGCTGATATTTATCCCTATCAACTGCAGCGTCCAGCAACTCCCAGTATTTTGCATCGTTCATCAGGGCCTTGAAGCCGTCTACTCCGATGAACTAGAGCATCTCTGCTTCCTTCACTGCTATGGTATTCTCTGTGAAGGCTTGGCGGAGGGCGAATATTTTGTAATATTCGGTTCCGCGATAAGTGATGTAGGTGAGGAAGTCAGTGGCTTGGGTGCGGAAGGCTTCATCCATCTGCAGATTTGGGTACCGCCTCTGCAACTCCTCGGTGGCCTAATCCCAGTCTGCTTTGTATCGTCTCAGGGCTCTATCAGTCGGGGATATGGGTGGTGGTTTAATGGGCATTTGAGAGGTAGCTTGGGTGTCGACGGTATCGGTGGGTGAGTTTGGAGTTTAGGCTTGGGTTTTAGATTGGATGGGGTTTTGTTCGATTGTTTGAGTAGGCTCGTAGATTTGAGCGGCTTGGATCGGGTCAGGGTGAAGGAATGGTAAATTTGGTAAGGGTACGGTGCTTGCGGACTCTTCGTCATCATGTTCAAAGAGGGTCCCACGATGTGCGAAGATTCCCTGGGGATTTTTGGGATGAGGGGGTAGCGGCTTGAATATAGGTTGGGTAATTTGTGTTAGTGGGGTTGGCTCTTTTTGAGGCTGCGGTTGGGGAGCATGGGTGGTATGGGGTATTTGGGTGGTGGAGGTTTGGGGAATGGACTGATCAACCTCTTCACCCGCCGGTGATCGGGCTCCGGCCTCTTCTGATGATCGTAACAAGGTGTCCTCAACCGGATCCACCTGCTCCCCGCTTGGCTTGATTATTGAAGCGACTCGCTTCAACTTCTATTTCTTGGGAGCCGCTCGCTTCGAAGGTGAAGCGGCTCGCTTGGACTTCCTCCCTCGCTTTTCGGCGATGGGCTCTGCTGGGCGCACTGATTTGCGCAGAATCCCATGATCAATTTAGATTTTCTCTCCCTTGTACAGATCATTGAATACACTCGTCTTTTTGTATTCAAGTGTTCCCGGCCACTTCCGCCCTGGGAACATTTCCTTCAGTGCATATGAGAGCTTCCCAAAGAACTTAAGCTTCCCCTTACGCACTATGGTAGTGGTGCTACCTGCCTTGTACTCGAAGTCTTTGGCAGCTTCCTAGACATTTGAGATAAACCAGTCGAACCAGTTGAATTTGGTTCCTGACAGGCTATCGACGATGGCGCTAACGGCGAAAATTTTGGAATCGGAAACCTGTCCTAGGGTTCCGATGTTGCACACCACCGATTTGGTGTACAATTAGCATATGAAGTTGAAGGGCTTCTCCAGATCCGTTCGCATGTTGCTTCCCTTCACCTTCCATTCTGCGTTTTTGTTGGCGGCGAATCTGGCAAATTCAACCTCCACTGATAACTCAAGTTTTGAAAGAGCATCAACACCTTCTTTCGGCAACTTGAACACTTCTGCGACGTCGGCCAGATCCACGTCCACCATCTCTCTAGAGTTTGGATCTGTAATCGCCGTTACAGTCTGTCCTTCCTTCAAGTTCAGTAGAAATTCAGCAATAGTCTGGGCGAGGACTTCCAATGGTTTAGCGGTGACGAATTTCCACAGTCCGGCCGTGGTCATGGCCCTGCGAAAGAAACCTTCTTTCTCAACAACAACAATGGCTTCGTCGAGATGGGGCTCGACGTTAATGTTCTCTTCTACTGTGGCCATAAATTGCACCATGGTTTGATTAGCAGTTTTCTTCACCATTTTTGAGATTATTTTTTTGAGAGAGATTGGATGAAGAAATAGGGTTTGAGACTTGCGAAATTGCAGAGATTGCAGAAAGTTTTCACAAGAATGGCAATTTTGGGGGTGATAAAACTTCTGCAGATCTGCGTCGACGCCCTTATATAGCTTTAGGGTTTGGGCTGACGTGGCGGAGAGAGGCGCGGTAATTTCCTGGAAATTTATACGTAGGCGGCGGCAATCGGCGACGTGACTGATGTGTCCGGTTAGGTTCGGCGGCACCGCGGTTAAAAGTGAATCGTATAAGTGAGTCAGCACTCCACGTGGCTTGCCGTGATTCACTTTCCTGAGCGGCGATGATCCAACGGCTGAAATTTGAAGACTGTTGCGATTCGACGGTTGGATGCTCGCGAATTTGGCGCTTCAAATTTGAAGTGAACACGACGCGCACGGATTCTCGGCCCTATTCCTATTATGCATTAAATGCAAAGTAAAAAGTAAAATAGGCACTCGAGTGTGTACAACTCATATGGCTCGCTTTGTACTCGCTCACTTGATAGTTGCCGCTTGGCTTTTACTCGCTTGCGAAGTACTCGCTTGACGTGACTGTTCCACACCCGCTTGCGATGGCTCGCTTGAGTGACGAAGCACTCGCTTGACCATCTTAAAGCGAATAATTTAAAGAATTGAAATTTCTTTGCTTTAATTTTAAAATGTTTCTAACTAACATACTTCGAGGATAAACAAGAGTGTTTTCCTCTATGTATTTGTGTCAGATTAATTTGTATTTTCCACATAGTGAGTGAAGATTTCTAGCACGCTTCTCTTTGCTTAGTGTACTTTAATTGAAACACTTACCAGTCAATCTCACTTCGTAGGAGATTGATACCACGTATGTAGACCTTTTTAAGCTTGATCTTCATGGCATTCATCTCTTCCATCTTCCTCTACGAACTAGAGAATCCTCCATCGAAATGAATGAGGGGGAGAATGAATAATACACTTAAGCTTTCTTCAACCCGAAGGGAGACTCGCTTGAGTGCTATTCAAGATGAATGAGAGATGAGTACAAGATCTTTCCACAGGCATGGGAAAAGACCAGGATGACAATGTAAAGCTCTGACAAGCCATTCACGATTTTTATGCAAAGACATGTCACCAGCCATGCAACCTTTGAAAGTAAAGGGAACCCTTCAAGCTCTCCACTTAAAGTCTACAGAATGAATAAGCATTCGACTCGCTTAACCCAAAATAGGGAAAATTAGAGTGATGCATTATTCAGGGAGGGGGATGAATGAATAAGCACCCGACAACTCAACTCAGTTAAGAGTGAGTAATAAATGAGTGATTATTCATGACGAAGGAGATGAGAAGACATGCTCCTCTTCGGCGGAAAGATGGGAAGAGGACGCAAGGTGTAGGTGCCAGCCCTGCCTAAGCTTTCACCGTTTTTACGTGGGAAGGCCCGATACAAGACCCCAAAACCTTTACTAGAAAGGGTACATTGCAAGCGTTTATACCCACTTGCAGGGAATCCTAGGCTAGGTAGCAGTTTTCCTTGCTCGCTTTGGAAGTTGATCACTCCGAGAGTAATCAATAGTTCCCCCTTAACCATAGACTTAACAATCCTGTTAGTTCGTAGGGAACGTCTTCCAACACTCCACCTTTCTCCACCTTATTTCTCCTTCTTCAAGCTAGTAAGGTTTGAAGCGACTCGCTTGACTTGGTGAAGATCCAAGGCGAGGGTCGCTTGAAGACAAGCTTCCAATCCCTTGTGCATCCTGAAACTAGCACTCTTCACCAGGGTCTAGTAACCCTAATTCCATGCATAGCTGGTTGAAGTGAGACTCAGCTAGAGGCTTGGTGAGGATATCTGCTCGCTGGAGATCGGTATGGATTTTCTCGAGCTTGATATCCTTTTTCTCGACATGATCACGAATGAAGTGACGTCGAATCTCCACATGCTTGCACCTGGTGTGAAGCACTGGATTCTGCGAGATACAAATGGCACTATTGTTGTCGTAGAAGATTGGAATCTCCTTCGCTTCAACTCGATAATCCTTCAACTGCTGACGAAGCTATAGAATTTGAGAACAGCAGCTTCCAGCGGCCATATATTCGGCTTCAGTCGTTGAAGTAGCTATGTTTGTCTGCTTCTTCGAGAACCACGAGACAAGCTTGCTTCCCAAGAACTGACACGTGCCCGAAGTTGATTTCCTATCAATTCGGCATCCTCCATAGTCAGCATTGGAATATCCTGTGAGCTCCAGATTATCTTTAGCTGGATACCATACCCATATTGACAGTGCTCTTGAGATAGTGAAGGATTCGCTTGGCAGCTTCAAAGTGGCTAAGCTTGGGATTGCTTTGGAAGCGAGCACACACTCCAACTGCAAATGCAATATCCGGCCTGCTTGCAGTGAGATAGAAAGGATCCGATCAAAGCTCGGTAGTCTGTAGCATCCACAGACTTCCCTTCTAGGTCTGGCTCCATCTTCCAGTTGGTGTTATTGGAATCTTCACAGCTTTAGCATGCTGAACACCAAACTTGGCAAGCATATCTCGAGTATACTTCGCTTGATTGATGAAAATCCCATCATCTTGCTGCTTCACTTGAAGACCTAGGAAGCAACTCATCAAGCCTATCATCGACATTTCATATTTGGTCTTCATCAGCTCTCCAAACTTCTCGCTAAGCGACTGGTTTGGCAAACCAAATATGATGTCGTCGACGTAGATCTGGACCCATAGCATGTCTTTCCCATCATTGATGGTGAAGAGAGTCCGATCTATCTTTCCCTTGCGGAAACCATTATCCACTAGGAACTGAGATAACATATCATACCATGCTCTAGGCGCTTGCTTCAATCCATACAAGGCCTTCTTCAATCGATACACCTTATCTCCTTGCTCAAATCCAGGTGGCTGCTCCACATAGACTTCTTCTTTGAGCTCTCCATTGAGAAACGCGTTCTTGACGTCCATCTGATAGACTTTGAATTTCTTAGCCGCTGCATAGGCAAGAAAAAGTCTAATGGCTTCAAGCCTGGCCAGTGGAGCGAAGGTCTTATCGAAATCGATCCCTTCCTCTTGGCAGTAGCCCTTGGTGACGAGTCGAGCTTTGTTTCTCACGACGTTGTGGTCCTCGTCCGTCTTGTTCTTGAACACCCACTTGGTGCCAATCACATGCTGGATTTTAGGACGATCCACAAAATACCATACGTCGTTTCTGATTAATTGATTGAGCTCCTCCTGCATGGCGATCACCTAATTCGAATCTGATAGAGCTTTCTCCACGCTTGACGGCTCGATATTGGACAGAAAGCAGCTGAACATGGTGCTTTCTCCAATCACTTGGCTTCTGGTCACCACGCCTTTGGAAAGATCTCCAATGATTTGGCTAGGTGAATGATATTTGAGCCACGCACGCTTGGATCCTCCAGCTTCTGTTTCTTCTTCAAGCGGGTCGCATGCTTCATCCTCTGAAGCGACCAGAATGGGTGCTTGGCCTTCAGTCTCTTCCTTTGATTTGGAGGCAGCTTCACCTTCTTGGACATCTTGATCATTTGATTCTTTCACTTCTTCTTCATCTTCAAGCATGTCCCAAGTTAGTGGATTGATGAGCTCTTCACTTGAGGTCTTGTCATTCGCTTGAACCTGTTCCTGTGGAAGACTTAAAGAAGATTCATCAAATACAACATGGGGTGATTCCTCCACAATTAGGGTTTTGCAATTGAATACCCTGTAAGCTTTGCTAGATGTAGAATATCCTAAGAATATTCCTTCATCCGCTTTGCTTTCAAAGGTTTTCAATTGTGACTTTCCATTGTTGTGAATGAAGACCCGACAACCAAATATATGGAAATAGGAAATGTTAGGAATTCTCCCTGTCCATATTTCATATGGTGTCTTGTTGAAACGTTTTTTGAGAAGCGTCCGATTCTGAGTGTAGCATGCGGTGTTAGCTGCTTCAGCCCTGTATTTCATCGGAAGCTTCGAATCTGCAACCATTGTGCGTACGGCTTCTTTGATGATTCTATTTCTTCTTTCAGCAACTCCATTTTGTTGGGGTGTGTGAGCTGCAGACGTTTGATGTGCTATTCCATGCTCCGTGCAATATGCTTCAATTGTAGAGTTGAGAAACTCTGTGCCTTTGTCGGAGCGAATGGTAACGATCGCTTGATTCTTCCCCACAACGAGGCGCTTGAGTAGTTGAGGCAGTTTGGACAGCGTCTCCTTTTTGTTAAAGAGAAATACAACCAAGTGTAGCGAGAGTAATCATCGACTACCACTAGAGTGTATTTTCTTCCATTGACGCTCACTGGAGTGACTGGTCCAAACAGATCCATATGTAGTATCTCCAGCACTCGCTTGGAAGATGCTTCTTCTAAGCTTGTGAAGTGCTTCTTCGTCTGCTTTCCTCGTTGGCATGGTGGGCAAGTATGGTCTTTAACGAAGACTTCATTTGGGATGCCCTTCACCAAACCCTTACTAGCTAAGCGATTGATAGTCTTGAAGTTGAGGTGGCTTAAGCGTCGGTGCCATAGCCATCCAGTCTCAGTTGCACTTCTAGCGACCAAACATGTATCTTCTTTGCAGCTCTCCCATTGAGCAATGTACACGTTCCTTTTCCTTTCTCCAGTCAGAGCAACTTGGGAGGTGAGCTTGTTTCTCACAACACACTTGTTGGAGATGAACTCCACATTGTATCCTTTGTCACAGAACTGTGATATGGATAACAAGTTGTGCTTGAGACCTTCAACGTAGGAGACATTCTCTATGCTCAGCTTCCCAACTTTCAATATGCCGTATCCCTTGGTGCTTCCTCGTGAGTTGTCACCAAAGGTTACTTGTGGACCCCTCTTCTCTGTATAGTCTTGGAGTAGAGACTTCATGCCCGTCATGTGTCTTGAACATCCACTGTCCAAGTACCATGTAGCTCGACCTTTGCTGGGCATGGGATCCACGGCACACACCTGCATTTAAACCATTTTTGGTACCCAAATCAGTTTGGGTCCTTGCAGGTTAGGTTTCTTAGGTACCCACATTTGCTTCACTCTCCTTTGAGTGTTAGCTTGTGTTTTAGGTTCCTCGGCCTTTCTCAAATGTGACTTCTGCTTGAACGCAGTTTCACATGTGCAGCAGTGTGTGCATGGAGGGAAGTTACGAGAGTGACATGCTTGAGACCAACCCATGCTCTTGCCTTTTTGCTTATATCTTGAAGCGTCTCGCTTCGGATTAGCCGTAGGCTTGGAGACTGACTTGAGAAACCTTTGGGGTTTCTTCTGAGCGGTCAACTTAGAGACTGACTTGAGAAACCTTTGGAGACTGACTTGAGAAACCTTAGTCTTGGCAAGCGTCTCGCTTGGTTTCTTCTGAGCGGTCAACTTTGGCTTTTGACCATGACTCGCTTGAGAAACCTTTGGGGTTTGAAGCTTCCTCTTGGGCGCTTCAAATACTTCCCCCTCAACGTAAGAATGGTTGGACCATCTCCAATCCGACTCACATGACACATAGACATTAGTTCTCCTTTTCAAGGGAACGTCCTTTGTCTTTGGTGTCTGGGATTGAGAGCTTATAGCCTCAACAGTTTTCCCTTTACCTTTTGAATGGTAAGCTTTAGCATTTTTAGTGCTAGGGACTGTTATCATTGGCTTTTCCTTAGGAACTTCCTTTGAGGAGATAGACATCCTCATCGGTCCCTTCTTTGGAGTCTCAATCTTGCCCTTGTCTTTGTTAGTGGTTTTACTTTGGAGGCAGTGGGCACATCCAAAGGAACTGATGGTGTTGTGTTAGAAGCACCAACAATGACAGTAGGCTTGGAAGGTCCACCCTCATATCCAAGACCTCCCTTTCTACCAAAAGGTAGAAGCGAGCTTTCTAATGTTTGCCTAGCGAATGAGGCTTTGTTTAGATTAACAACTAAAATGGATTGGGTTTCATACCTTCCTCCAAGCTTTTATGTCTAGCAAAGTGGTCCTTAAACTTACTCGTCATAGCCCTTAGATTAATCTTGACTTCATCAAGTTCAGTGGCTAGCTTTCGGTTCTCTCTCTTGCTATCGAACATGGCTTGTTTTAACATTTCGTGGTCGCTTAACAATTTATGGTGCTTATTAAGCAACTCACTCCATGTAGAGGAATGTACTTCCTCGTCGTGCTTGTGTGCCAGTGTAATGGAATTGATTGGGGGGTAGAAAAATACCTTTCTTTTTTCCTCGTCGGTGAGCGCCATCAATCCTAGATCCTCCCTAACTTGAGTTCAGATCAGTGAATGTGTCTGAGTCGCTTGAGATCTCCTCGCTTGGAGTGGCTGGCGACTCGCTAGCGACTAGCGCCCGACGGGGAGCGTCCCTCCTGGCCTTCAATTCCTCCTTTTCTTTGGCACTCAGTTTGGGGCACTCAGATTTGTAGTGGCCCATTTTGTGGCAATGGTAGCATTCCACATCCATCACGTCCCTTGAGATCGGCTTCGTCATCTCTTCTCGCTTTCCCTTTCCTTCTCGAGCATCAGTGCTCTTTCCTTTGTATTGTTTGTAGAATCTCTTGTATTTTCCCACTCCCGGGTTCATTTTGTTGAAATTCTTTGACAAGAATGCGTAGTGCTCTTCCAGTTCCTCTCTTGTCATCTTGGCAATCGACTGGTCGCTTGGGGCTTATGTAGCTTTGAAAGCGACTCCTTTTGATGTCTTGTGAACTTCATCTTCATCATCTAGCCTCATCCGGTTGAGGTCAAATTCATGATCTTTAAGCTCGGAGAACAGAATCTCCGGTGTGAGCTTTGATAAGTCCTTCGTTGCCAAGTACAGTTCCTTTATCGTCTATCGTTTTCTCGTGAGGGCTCAAACAATCTTGAGATTTACTTCTTTGTCAGTGAACTCCTTGCCAAGAGAGATGAGTGTAGCGATGAGGTTGGTGACACGCAGTTCGAATGCATCAATCGTCTCTCCAGACTTCATCGTCAAGCTCTCGAACTCTCTCATTAGCACCGCAAGCTTATTCTCCTTGATTTTGTCTGTGCCTTGCGAGATTAGGGCTAGGGTTTCCCACATCTCCTTTGCAGTGGTGCACTTCCTTATCCTGGGGAGATAAGCATCTAATACAGTGCTCTGCATTGTATGGCGTGCTACACGGTCGAGGTTGGCAATCTTGAAGTCGTTGGCAGTATACTCTTCTTTCGCCATTTCCACGTACTCGTGTCTGACCGTAGTTTCTCTGCCTTCTGTAGTTGGGACGTTCATATTGATCTTCATGATCTCGATTGGCCCTTCTTCTATGACTTCCCACATCCTATCGTGGATGGAGCATAGAAAGCTTTCGACACGGAAACTCCATGTTTCATATCCTTCGATTGAGAACTGTGGAAGATTGGATGCACTATATGTAGACATAATGAACTTGTCAATAGCGATGTAGTATGCGTGAGTGAGGGTTTTGATGCACTTAGGAAAACCAGATCGTTTCAGTGAGACTACGTGAAGCGAGAGGGGACTAGCTTCAGGAATGCAAAGCAGTGGCTTGAAAGAACCCCTACTCAGATACCACTTGTTGGTCGCGGTTTGATAGGGGATACACACGTAGAAGGGGGGGGGGGGGGTGAATACGTGTGTAAGAAGTTTTTCAACTTCTTTTGCCCTTATCTCAGAGTAGCAAGTGGAGCGCTCGCTTCAAGTACTTAAGACCTAGCCGCAAGCTAGATCTACAGTGGAAGCTTGCTTCTTGACCTAAGCAGATGCTTGATCAAGAGTGAGACTCACTTGCAATGCGGAATTTAGCGAGCTATTCTTTCCTAAGTATTTAAAACTTCGATTCAGGTTTGTTTACGATGCTTGTGCAGTATGAATAATCAAAGTAGAAAATGAAAGCTTAAGTAGAGAAATACGACACCAGGGATTTATAGTGGTTCGGTGGTAAAACACCTACATCCACTTTGTTGCATGCTGCAACTGATTCTCTTCACTCAAGGATCTTGAGGATTACAGGTTCCTCAAAAACCAAGACTGGATCGAGCTTCACTCGCTTAGATCCGACACAACAACCGGGAGATTACGGGTTCTCTACACAAATCTAGCTAAGATCGAGCTTCACACAGTCGAGGACAGTGCTAGCTTGGATCTACACTCTATGATTGAGACTTCTACTATCGAGGAAAGTAGAGTCTTGGATCTTGAACACAATAACCTTTCTACGAACACAAAACCTAACTAGACAGAACTAGGGTTAGGGTTTTGGTTTTGAAAACTCTCTTAACTGAAGAACTCTTTACAGTGAGTGCAAAGATGGGTAGAGTTCTTCTTTAAGCTCGGATATGAAGTAGACTTAGATCTATGGAGAGTGAAGGTTGCGGAGACAAGTTTCGATGAAACTGAAACTTGGAGAACACTGAACAAGAACTCGAAGAATTTGCTCGAAGGTTGTGAGTGCTTGTTTGCTGTATGCGCTGAAATCTCAAGTAGTGTTCTACTCTTCTCCGTCTTCGACCTTCACTATTTATAGGCGGAGGGATGGACATGAGCCGTTTGATGGTTGGTGGCTTTGTCCCTCCTTCTCTCGACAGTACTCGCCTTGACCAGCAGCTTTTCAGACTCGCCCATTTGTCTCTTTGCCGAAAATGGCTAAGATCCAAGTTCAACAGTAATTGGAGTGCCCAGTACTGTTGCGGCGTCTCTATCGGCCTGGCGATCAACTCCGGTGCACCATTCTTCAATTGCCACGTGGAGATCCGCAATTAATGCGTCGATCTGCACTTGACTGAAGTTTGAACTTGTAGTTTGAATCGGAGCAGGAGATTTGATCTGTTGCTTTCAATTAGGTAGAGGCTCACTTCGCTTTTGAATCTGGAGCGTCCGCTTTGGATGAGTCGCTTCAAGTCATACTTTAGCATTCGCTTGGAAACAGATTTCATAAGCGTCCGCTTTAGTGATAGTTGACTCGTTTTGACTTTTACTGTTGCGCTCGCTTCGCTTCGCTTAGTAGACTCGCTTTGATTCTACTGTAGCGTTCGCTTTGCTTCGCTATTCTTTGGCACGCTTCACCTTGCTTCGGTAGGCTCGCTTTATTTTGAAAACACACTCAAGCGAGTGGCCTTCACTTGAACATCTAGCAGTCTAAAAACCTAAGCGTCTAAAGCATAAAATCAAGCCTTCCTAACATTATAGGCTTAGAAAAATTCTAACATATCTAAATCAAAATAGGGTTGTTTGGGAATAGGATACATAGAGGGTCAAAACATATTCATTTTAATTTAAAGCGTCCCGTTAAGTTCCCCCTTAACATATGATCCTTACCAATTCCCAACACATACAAATGGAAGGACTAATACCTTTGATGTCGGCAATTGTCCATCCAATCGCAGATTTATGCTTCCTAAGGACCCTCAATAGCTTGTCCGTATTCGTCTCCGTGAGTTGAGAAGACACGTTCACCGGGTACGTCTCTTCTTCTCTTAAGAACTTGTACTTGAGGTGCTCGGGTAGTGGCTTTAACTCCACCTTAGGGGCTGCATCCTTCTTCTCTTCCTCTTCCTCGAGAACTCCATCATCCACTTTCTTGTTGATGTCGAGGTAGGGAACTTCCTTGTGGTGCGGTGATGGTTGGTTCGCCTCCAATTGATTGAGATACTCAAGAATCTCGTCACAAGCTTCATCCAACTCCGAGTAAGCATATAGAGAATTTGAGATGCAATGATTAAGTGCCTCCTCCGAAGTGGGTGGTATCAATGTCTTGATGGAGAAGATATCATCACATTGATCGTCGGGTCTTTTCATAGCTTCGTAGATAGAGATTTTCAGCTCTTCTCCATTGACTCTAAAGGTGAGGTCTCCATCTTGAACATCGATCAATGCTCTCCCCGTGGCTAAGAATGGTCGTCCTAAGATCAAAGGTTGATTTGCATCCTCGGGCATATCCAAAACAACAAAATCCGTCGGGAAGACGAGGTTGTGCACTTGAACAAGAACGTCATCGACTATTCCTCGTGGATAAGAAACCGAACGATCCACCATGAGTAGAGAGATGGTGGATGGCTTCATCCTCCCGATCTTGAGCCGATTGAAAATAGACAGGGGCATCAAATTGATGTTAGCACCAAGATCACATAGGACGTTTTAGAAAACTTGATCTCCAATCTTGCATGCTAGTGTGAACCTCCCGGGATCCTTTTGCTTCAAAGGTAGTTTCTTTTGGATCACCGCGCTACACTCCTCCGTGAGGTTGATCGTCTCGAACTTCCCCCACTTCTTCTTTCCCGATACCGCATCCTTGATAAACTTCATGTGGTTGGGCATGTCTCAAAGAGCATCGAGAAGGGGGATGTTGATGTTAACCTTTTGTAGTATCTCCAAGAACCTCTGATACTTCTCGTCTTGCTTGGTGTTCGTCAATCGTTGCGGAAACGGAGCTTTGGGGGTCGAATCCTTCATCGGGGCTGGAACAGGGGTGAGGCTTGGTCGCGCGCCTGGTCGCGTGGCTCGGGACGGGTGACGCGCACATTGGCTCGACCAGCGGCTCGGTCGCGCGCCTGGTCGAGCGGACTTACTGGTTGAGATGCGCGACCGGCGGCGCGGTCGAACCCTTGGTCGAGCATGACCTGGGCGAGTTTTTCTCCTTCGGCTCGACCGGATGCGCGGTCGAGCCCCTCTCCTTCCGTGCCTTCGTCCTTCGTCTCGTCCGTTTCCGACTCCGAATTGTTCCCATCTCCCAAATCTTCGACTTTACCTTCAACTTCATCTTCCAAGGATGGATTTGTGTAACGAGTGCCACTCCTAAGCTCAATAGCATGAACTTGATGATTCTTCGGGTTTTGCTCGGTATTGCTTGGGAATTGGCAAGGCTTATGGACTCCTCCTTGAGCGTTGGCTATTTGACTCACTTGCGTCTCCAACATTTGCATTTTCTTGGTCAAGGCATTGATGCTACTCCCCAAATTGTTGCTCAAAGTAGTTTGAGTAAGCTCCAATGTCCTCAACTTTGCATCTTGTTGCGTCATCCTCATCTCCGATTGAGCCATATATTGTCGAATCAAATCATCGGTAGACATCTCCTTCTTTGGCTCTTGGATGACTCCGTTTTCAACATGGAAGCCGGGAGGTGGTTGCAAAGCATTGTTCGGATTGGCATAAGAGAAGTTCGGATGGTTACGGTTGTTGGGAACATAAGGCTTCTTATAACCTCCTTGGTAGTTTGAATTTCCTTGGCCTCCTTGTCCTCCTTGCCACTTGTTTCCTTGATTTTGTTGCCACTTGCCACCTTGTTGCACAAAATTGGCATCTTCCTCTTCGGTTGGGTTTGCTTTTTCATCAGTAATCGCATCGCACCGAAGCACCCCTTTCTTGATGGTATCCAACTCCTTTGTTGTTTTCGTGTACTTCTCCATCAAGTCTTCGTTAGCCTCGATCCCAATGTTGGCAACTCTCCTTCTTCCAATGCGTCGGTCAATAGCCTCTTCATAACTCGAATTAACGATAAGCTCAATAATCTCCATGGCCACATCATACTCATTGTTCAAAAATCCTCCTTTGGAAGCATAGTCGAGCTCCTTCCTACACAACTTGTTCAAACCACGATAGAAGCATGTGATTTGATCCTTCTTGCTAATTCCATGATTTGAGCATGCTCTCAATAGCTTCTTGAACCTTCCTCACGCCTCGTCGAAGTACTCATCCTCGTATTGTTGAAATTGATTGATCTCGTTGATGAGCTTCTGAGCCCTCGAAGGTGGAAAAATTTTGTTAAGAAATATCGTGCACATCTCGGTCCAAGTCCTAATCTCCGTCTTGTCCAATCCATCGAGCCACTCTCTCGCATCGTCCTTGAGAGACCACACGAACAAACTGAGCTTGAGGTAGTCCGATGAAACTCCATTGGCCTTGTATGTAGCACATATGTCCAAAAACTGCTTCAAGTGAGCATTTGGATCCTCCGTTGGTGCACCTCCATATTGGTTATATTGCACCATGTTGATGAGGGGCGTCTTGCTCTTGTAGTTGTTGGCGTCCGTGGTCCCCCATCCTCCTTGCTAAAATTGATCTACGACCGGCTTGAACCGATCGTTCAAAGTCCTCCTCACTTCGTGATCCCCCATCGAATCTTGATTCCTTGGTGAATCCGGTGGGGAAGAGGATGGTGTATCGATCTTACTTGCCTCCTTCTCTCGCCTCTTCGCCCTTAGTGAGCGCTCGATCTCCAAATCTATCAGAATAAGGTCTATCCCTTTAGATCTTGTGGTCATACACTACCTAAAATCAAAGAGAATAGAAAGAAAAAGTTAGATCAATAAACCAAAACAGAAAATAAAAGCGCCTAAATCACCTATTAATTCTATTTCAAAATATGAATGTGAAATCTAATCAGTCCCCGACAACGGCGCCAAAATTTGATCGCACTATTTTCTACCACACAAAATAGGTGTAGTATAAAGAAGTACGAGTATCGTATCCACAGGGACTGACAAATCGAAAACACACACAATACCTTTACTCTAAACTAAAGTGATGTCTAAGCAATTAAAAATTTATAGATGTGGTATTTATAATCTAGACAAATAAATAAAAGAATCAATTAAACAAATAAGGAAATAAACAAATAACAAAGCAAATAATCAAAGACGGCAAATAACAAATAAGCAAATAATCAAATAAGGAAAAATCAAATAAGGAAAAGTATTTATTCTAGGGAAGCCTACCTAATCAAATATATGCAAGTAATCAATGAACACAATTAACCACTTTTCAATCTAGATGTGATACACAACAATAACCTAACACTCCGGCTAAGGCAGTATAGATCGTCTCCTAATAAGATCATAATCTCCTCTCAGTCCCATAGAAATCAAATCAAGTGCAAAATAGAACAAGTATCAATTATACAATCAATTAGGTTCAGCTGCGACACCTATATCGACTATATGTAAACATATGATAATCTAACTTCGGCTAAGACAATTAAATCATCATACCATATATTCATGAGATCAATTATGCAATTATCCGGCTAGGGCATAAAAACATAACTATGCACACATAATTAATGGTCAGATAATCATGCATGAGAATAAGCACCATGAAACATGCATCTAGATTAGAAGGCTAATTGTAATCAAAGAAAACACTCACATAAATTCAATTAGGCATTCAATCCCTAAAATCAATTAAGAATTTAGCTAGACATAATTAAAGCAAACATAAACAAAATATAATGAAAGAACATAATTAAAAAGTAAAGTAAGAAAAACATGGAATTGAATCTTGAACACGCGAAGAACTTCGAATCTTGAATCTTGAATAAAACTTGAATAAACTCCAATGTTGAACAATAACAAAAGCTGGAAATTTAAAGAAGTCTATGAAAAACTAAGAAAACTAAAGAGAACTAATGATAATTAGGGTTCACAATGCTAAATCTAAGGTATTTATAGAGTAGAAATTTACAAAGGAAACATAAGTGTAATAGGACTCGATAAAAAATCAAAAAGCCTGCGAATTAGGCGAATCCCGTGTCTCGGCTCGACTGGACGGCTCGCCCACGCGCTCGACCGACTGTGCGGTCGCGCACGTGGTCACGCGTGAAGAAAATGTGGCTCGATCGTGCCTGGACAACAGTGGGTTTGGCTCGACCCTAGGCGCGGTCGCGCGGCTGGTCGAGCCACCCTCTCGAACTTCATTCTTCGTCTTTTCGACACTTCGTTTCTTGGCTTTCTCGATCCTCGTTTCAACTTGGGTTATTTTCACACGAATAATGCCTGAAAATACAATAAAATACCCAAAGCGTAATATAGTTCGAAAAGGCGTAAAACGATACAAAACACGAACTAAATCACGAAACGAGACCTAAAAACGACTCCTAAACACTTATAAAAACATGTAAATTTCTAATCTATCAATAAGATACAGATAAAGGATGAAAATCCCAATATACCTAAGATATAATCCTATAAATGATAAAAGTCAATCCGAAGACAGCCTATACCCCAAATAGAGATTGCCTTAGTCACACGGGGACGATGAATGACACACAAACGAGGGTGATGAATCGATTGATTCGCCGGATAAAGAACTTCTTGGTCACACCAAAAGAAATTCGAAGATAAATCTCATAAGAGAAATAAACTGAAATATTATTTATGAAAAAATATGTTATTTTCGTCACCCTTATGAGAGCCATATTTATAGTCTTCATAGAGTCCTAATTCCACAAGGAAACTAGTTAAAAACCTATCCTAACATATACTAAACCAAATCCTAGTCTAAAAATGAATAAAATAACTAAAATAAAGCTTAAAATAACCCTATCAACTAGAAAACTAAATAAAAACGAAAATTAATAAAATATTAATAAAAACTCAACTAAATAAACTACTAAATAATATCTTCAATCTTCAGCCCATATCATCTTTAATTCTTGGCCCATGAATTGAAATCCATGATCTACGGGTTGCATCATTCCCCTCCTCTTGAAGAAGATTTGTCCTCAAATCTTGGTCGCCTCCTACAGCAAAAGTAAAGAAATTATGCTTCCTTTTCTTCTCACCCGATAACATGGACTCCAACTCATTTATCCTCTCCAACTCAATTTGATGTTGACTTCCATTTTCCTTGCTCAACTTTGCCTCCACAAACTTCTTCTCATGCACAACCAACTCCAAATCATCACTCGGATCAAGTAATGGCTCAGTCATCAATCCATTCTCATTTGTCTCTACTTTCTCCTCGTTGGACATCACCATCTCCACCTTCTTTGAAAATTCCTCTTGATCTTCCTCATATGCTTGTGTTGGAGTAAGAGGAACAAGCAACACCTTATCCTCCACATGAAAGATGTTCTCTTGCTGCTCTCCATCATCTACTTCATTCTGCATATCATGATCAATTTCACCGAATAAAGTAAGCGGTCCAGAAGGTGCTTCGATTTCTTCCACCTCTTCATTATGTTCTTCCATGACCGTCACTTTTGGATCTTCTCTCTCATCTTTAGTCACAACTCCACCATCATCACAAGTTGGAATAGAAAAACTCGAAGAATCTGACCTTGGCTTCACAAATGGACATATGTACTCCTTCAGCTGCTCTTCTTTCTCCAAAAAGCTTCTCTTCGAATATGAAACAGTAGTAGCTTGGGACTGCCTCCAACTATTCTGATTCTCACGATAGTAATGGGAAGGTGCAAAATGTTTCCTCATCACTGCCTTTATCTCTTTCCAAGTCATGACTGGCTCAACTTCATTCCTTCTTCTACTCTTAGCTAACCGATCCCACCAAGTTAAAGCATAGTCCGATAACAACCTGGATGCCAAGTTCACCTTCTTGAACTTAGAATAGTTATGATGATAAAAAGCTAGCTCCATATTTCTCTCCCATTGAAGATACAACTCTGGATCATATCTCCCTTGAAAGTAGGTAATATCCACATCTTCGTCCTCACCAAGATGGCCACGTTGGTTGTATTGTCGGGCTTTGTCTTTGTATCGACCTCCACTCTTCGAACAAATCGACTCAGACCTCATCTCCTCGCCCCATTGTTTCACCATCGCCTCTTTCTTGAATTTTGTTTGTTGATCAAGCTCCTCATACGACATACCAGCAGAGTATTGATACTTGTAGATATCGTCGAGACGTTTCCGAAAAGGTACTATGGAGAAAAATCGGAGTTCGTATGTGGATTCTACGACCGTTTTAAGGTTGGCCAACGGAAATGGTTTTTTTGTTTTTTTTTTTTTTTGTTTTTTGTTTTTTTTTTTTTTTTTTTAATAATAAACTGATTTGGATAAACAAATCTAAAAAGACAAAAAAACGAATTTAACTTTTTTTTTTTTTAATGACGAATAAACAAGACGAACAAAACGAATCTAGAAAACTAAGACACGAACAAAAGAATGATAAGGAATGAATAACCAAGAAACGAATCTAAGGAGACACAAAAATGAATCTAATTTTTATTTTTATTTTTTTACGAATGACACGAAAAATTAAAGCAACAAAAGTAGACGCTAGACGAAAACGAATCTGGAATAGATGAAAACAAAAATAAAAAATACGAAGAACCTGGACGATGAACCTGGCTCTGGAGCCAAATGATACGATCCTTGACGACCGAATAACGAAAACGCAAGCGGAAGACTCGATAAGATACATATAAAGGATGAAAATCCCAATATACCTAAGATATAATCCTATAAATGATACAAGTCAATCCGAAGACAGCCTATACACCAAATAGAGATTGCCTTAGTCACACGGGGACGATGAATGACACACAAACGAGGGTGATGAACTCGATTGATTCGCCGGATAAAGAACTTCTTGGTCACACCAAAAGAAATTCGAAGATAAATCTCATAAGAGAAATAAACTGAAATATTATTTATAAAAAAATATGTTATTTTCGTCACCCTTATGAGAGGCATATTTATAGGCTTCATAGAGTCCTAATTCCACAAGGAAACTAGTTAAAAATCTATTCTAACATATACTAAACCAAATCCTACTCTAAAAAGGAATAAAATCACTAAAATAAAGCTTAAAATAACCCTATCAACTAGAAAACTAATTAAATAAAACGAAAATTAATAAAATATTAATAAAAACTCGACTAAATAAACTACTAAATAATATCTTCAATCTTCAGCCCATATCATCTTTAATTCTTGGCCCATGAATTGAAATCCATGATCTACGGGCTGCATCAAACCACCTCTCGAATTCGGGAATCGAGTCATCCTCGAGCTCTCGGGCTAGAAGCTCGTGGAGGGCGTTGTTTGCACTCCCACTCCTCCGAATTTCGAGGTATCGAAACGGGCCTTGCATGAATCGTTCAGGCAAGGGATTCCCGCCTACGCGATGCAACACCCTCGGGATCGATTGGATCACGTCCTCCCGTATGTAGAGGATTATTTCCCCTTCAAACCCTTGCATACACGGCCCCTCATCCATTGAAACCTAGGCTGCAAACCGAGAAGAAACAAAACGAATAAAAAAAAAAAACAATTTCCATGCAAAATTTTCGGCCAACTATACGGCAGAATTTGGATTTCTGTCGTGTAGTACACGATAGAATTTTCAATCCTGCCCTGTAGTGTCAACGATTTTGACTTTACAGTTAAAATCGTTGACTATACACGACAAAATCGAATTTTCTTTCGTGAATTACACGACTCAAATCAGTAATCTATCGTGTATAGTCAAAGTCAACATTCAATTTCAAGCAATTAAAGTCAAACTACACGCCAATTTATAGAATTTTAACGTGAAACTCATGATTAAAGGTCAAAATTGAATTCAATCGTATAAAGTCAACAATTCAAAAGGTCAAAATTATTGACTTTACACGATTGAATTGTGATTTCAATCGTGTATTACACGATTTAATCTTCGATTTTACCGTGTATGTATGAACTCACTCAAAAATTTCCAGAAAAAAAAAAAAAATATATATATATATATATATATATATATATATATATATATATATATATATATATATATATATATATTGTGAATTAAACTATAGCATGATTCATGCTTATTGCCATTGATTCGAAATCATAACATGCTTCATGCATAAATTCAGTAATTAAATTGAAAAAAAACTGACTTACCGGCGGAGGGGGTTCGGGGTATACACGGGTCTGCTCCGGCTCCTCCGGCGACTGCTGCTGCCAACGACGGGAGGCGGGGTTGGGCAGCTCGATTGGATGGTTCGGGTTCATCGTGGTCGGAGTGTGTGGAATTCATGTCGGTGACGGCGACGGGAACGATAAAAAAAATTCTGAGATGGGGGGTTAATTTTCGGATTACAGACTGTAATTTTTGTGTAATTTTTGTGAAAGAGAGAGAGGGAGGGAGATAGGGGAGGGTGGAGTAGTTAGAATATTCAATTTTAGATTTATGTCGGGTGGGGCCCACGACATAAATTTAGATTTTGTTTTTTTGAATTAGATTTTTGTTTTATTAGATAAGTGGGAGAATATTTTTTACATTTTAAGACAAAATGGGTATAGAAATTATACTTCTTAAAAAGTGGGTATAAAAGTATCATTTCTTATAAAAGTGGGTATTTTTAACTATTCTCTCTTTTTATAATAGGAAAGTACTATACATATATAAATTACTAGTAAATTATTTATTTCGATAGAGAATAATTTCAACATTATTATTGCCAAACAACCAGCAATGCTAAAGGCTTGCGCAAATTATGCCTATAACCAGGCTGCGTTGATGTTTCATGGAAACATATTACCCAAAATTGTCGGCGGCAGCCGAGACCATTATCGGGCTTCTAACTCTGTACTTCCCGGTTTGGTCGATCCAAATCACGGCACCTTCTCTGTGTTGATTCTCTATATCAGCCTTGTACCGAATTGTAAGAGAATAACTCTTCTTTTCGTTCTTCTTGCGAAACACTAAAGTTTGAGGCTCAACACTAGCTGTGGTGTTCACCGGTACTTCCACCTTAACCTTGTACGTGGCTGCTGCATTCCCTACATTTGTCACACTTCTTCTAAATCTTCTAGTTAAAGTCCTTCCGATCTCTGCAGCACGAATAAGAGCCACGAAAGATGGATAGTTGAGGTCGGAGGATGGATTGGAGCAATTGTAGCTTGACCTTATGAGTGTCTGAGTTTGATTGGCAGTGAAGTTCATGGAGCACACAAGATTCACTAAGTCCTGTGGGGCTGCATCATAAACGAGACCCGGATTGAGGGCCCGGTTCGGATCAACCTGACCCGATCCAATGCCTAGTGGCGAGGCAACTATGTTCTCGAGGTCCCTAATAGGCTGGTTTGTGTTGTCGAGTGGATTAGCAGTTGTCATCAATGCAGATTGGATTGCTGCAGGGCTCCAATCGGGGTGCGCAGATTTGAGAAGGGCTGCCATTCCGGAAACATGAGGGCATGACATTGATGTACCCGAGAGAAGTGTGTAATTACTTGAAAGGTCAATGTTTCTCCCGATTTGTGCAGCCATGTTATTAGGATTGAAGGCCGCTAAGATCAACACTCCTGGAGCCATTACATCAGGCTTCAAGATACCTTCGTAAGTCAGTGCGGGGCCTCGTGATGAGTCATCCGATAAAGCCGGAGCGGCCCTTGGCCCTCCTCTCCCTAAAATCGTCTGCTGGAAGTCTATGGTTGCTGTCGGGGATGCGCTGCTCGATGCGTAGCTGATCACATCCCGTCCTTCCCTCGGGAAGATGACAATTGCCGGCTCGGTAAATGAAGTAAACCGGTAATTCTGGGGATCTTCGGTGATGACGATGGTTGCTCGGACATTTGAATCTCTTTGGTAGTTCATCACGGTGCCAAGATCTGCATCAAACGTATTTAGATTGCATACGAGAATGGTGTCAGCAGGGGCCTCTGCTAGCAACTCAGGCGAGTTGCAAGGAGATGAGGTCTCGTTGTAGACGAGTTGTAGGCTTCGGATAGTCGCTGCTGCTGGAAATGTAGTCCATCCCGTGATGGTTTTTCCGTTTCCGAGAGTTAAAGTCCCCGCAAACCACCGGTCGATGGTGCCGGATGCCACCACCACGGCCCACGGGATTCCGTTGAATATGGTCCTTACTCCACGTGTACCTTGAAATGATCCCAATTAGTCTAAACCAATCATATAAATAGACTCAATAATAGCTAATTAATTTATGGTTCTTAGCATACCTCGATTCCCCGCTGATAGACAAACCATGATTCCCTTCTCTCGAGCACCAAAACTGGCTATAGAGATTGAATTCTCGTACAGATTTGTTTCCCGACTACTTATCGAAACAGAGATGATATCGACTCGGTCAGCTACGGCCTGGTCGATTCCGGCCAGCAGATCGGAAGAAACGGCCCCACCCCAGAGGACTTTATACACAGACAGCCTAGCTCTTGGAGCCATCCCTCTAGCGGTTCCGGGGGCGTAGCCGAAGAACGAGACGCCGTCCACGAAGTTTCCAGCAGCTATAGACGAGACGTGGGTGCCGTGGCCGTCGTCATCTCTTGCTGTATTCCTCAACTGACGATCGGGATTGGATGCTCGGTAGCCTTGGTTGAAGTATCTGACTCCGATTATTTTCTTGTTGCAGAGTGTTGAATTGAAGTCTTCGCCGCCGTCGCAGATGCCCTTCCACCCTGCGGGGACGTCGGTCATTCCGTCGTCCCTGAAGCTCGGGCTCTCCGGCCAAATGCCGGAGTCGACGACTCCGATGACGACGTTCTTTCCATAGTTGGATGCTGGCCAGAGGCCGGCAGCGGTGTTGAGGCCGAGGAATTTGTAAGAATGCGTGGTGTCCGGGGTGACGGTAGTGTCCGGGTAGGCGGAGATGAAGCCGGCTGAGTTCTTTAAGGCTTCGACTTCGTCCTTCGACATCACCGCGCTGAAACCGTGGAAGGCGTTGTCGTAGGTGTAGATGAGCTTGGGCTCAGGTTTCTCTGCGCCAACCGTAGTTTGAGCGACGGACATTGAGGATTTGAGAAGCGAAGAGTACCAAAAATGGTGGCTGGAGAAGGCCTTAGGCATGGAGGATTTGTCCATGTGGACGATGTATGAGGATCTCTGCGATGAAACATGATGAACTAGGAGAAGAACAACTATTACACTTGTTAGCTCCATTTTACTAGTATTTAGATAACGAAGAAAGATGCTTGGATTTAAAGACAGCAAATTATTTGTCTAGTTTTGACTAGTCTGTGTTGAGATTCTTATTTATTGCGCCTTATCTACTTTGCAACTTGCTGCCATTTAAATTTTGTTCTTCAGTTGGGGAAAACAATTTACGAATGAATTGGCAGCCATTATCTATTTATATGAATATATAAATGCTCTCCTATCTACAGTAAGTATTTTTTATATAATTATCCTTAATTTAGTTAGTTTGTAAGGTTGGATTAGATTAAAGTTATTTTACATTTCATTTTTTAGTTCCTAAGATACGGTTCGTGATTCAATCTTGTGATAATGCTACATAGGGCTAATCATGTGTAATCTTACATATTTTATTCTTGTCATTACCCCAAAACTTAAATAGTCTTACATAATTTATTTTACCCAAATATAATCTAATCTTACAAGATATATAATCTTGTAAGCCAAACACATTGATACATATCAATGATTCGATCCCTACAATTGACATATTACTATTTTAGCAGTGATGTTTTTAAATTGGCTAAATTTTGGATTTAATATTCAAAATCCAAATCCAATCCTCAATACTTTTGCCGACAAAGCCACACAATTGTGATGACTCGAGAGTAGACTCAAGAGTCAAGATCCCTCAATTATATATTCATTTATTTGAGTAGACCCCTCAATATTTGGGAATGAGGGCTACTCGCTCCACTTGTCATCCTCTACAGAGGTGCCCACGGTTCCGGTTCTAATTGAAACCGAATCGTTGGTTACGGTTTCGTCGGGGGAGGAATCGAAATCGAACTGCCAATACACGGTTTCGATTCCGGTTACGGTTCCGGTTCTAATCGGAAAAAAATCGGACATTTTTTATTTTAAATTTTAAACTTTTTTATTTCATAAGGTTTTGGACCTTCTTTTAATTATATAGGTGCATGTTCCTCCCACACCCTTATTTGCTATTTTATCAATGTGGGACAAATGTATGTGCTTTTATAAGGGTGTCACTCTTCTCAAGTTTGATAGGATCTCAATGTGGGATAGTGATATGTGCTACTCTTCTCATAGTTTGGGATGTGTTAGATATCACACATCGAAAAAATAAGAAATTTGAGAACTGTAATACTCTTATAAAATAAATAAGCACATCTCACAATGAAAAAAATAACAAATGGGTGTTTGAAAGTAACATCTACGGAGTATAAAATTGAAAAAAGTCCAAATTTTATACTCCCTCCGTCCTCTATTTATTGACGGAGGGAATATGGGCACGGGTTTTTTCGCATTTTATGGTATAATAATAAATTAATGTGTTAAAGTGTTAAAGTGGAATAAATATGAGTCCATTTGAATTGGAGTAGATGTATAAAGTGTTAAAGTGATTGTGGGGTCTACGTCCAAAAATGGAAATTGTCAATAAATGGAGGACGTCCCAATATAGTATTAAGTCAATAAATAGAGGACGGAGGGAGTATATATTTAGTTATTATTTATGAAGTTTAACAAATAATGTTATATTTCTTTAGAAATCATATTTAAGAAAAAAATAAAATTAGACAAATTGGGCGGTTCCAAAATTTGAAACCGCCGGTTTGAAACAGGAACCAGAACCGAAGCGCCGGTTACGGTTCCAAGCCTTAGGAACCTTAACCGAACCGACGGTTCCACTGGTTCCTTTTCTGGTTCCGAGCCGCCGGTTCCAATTTCGGTTTAAAAACTGCCGGTTTCGGTTACGGTTCCGGTTTTACCCGCCGGTTCCGGTTCTTTTGAACACCACTATTCCTCTATTCTTATTTGGTGTTCTAATCGTTAGCACATCTTAATTTTTGCATAATTTTTTATTTTATTTAAATTTATAATTTTTTATATTAATTTTATAATTATTTTCTATAATTCACTATTTACATTGAAGTTCACTTTATTAGATATATTATGGCTGAAAAACTCAAAACTAAGATATGCATTACTGTTAAAAAAAATTATTATTAAAGATCTGTTATAATTAGTTACAATATTAGAAATTTGTTATTTTTATAAAATATAATGTTTAGCAAATATTAGAAATTAAAATTGGGACACATTTGAGACACCAAAAAAAATATAGGATATCATCCGCGCTGGACATACTCTGTTCATAAAATCTATGGTCTTTTTTAATAGCACTAGTGAAGAAAAATATTTATAATGTACTACATCCGTTTTGTCGAAAAGGCCTTGTTTTCCTTGTTGGGTCGTTTCATCGAAATAATCTTGTTTCTTAAATTGAACAAACTTATCTACTTATTTTTAAACATAATTTTGCACGTATTCAAATGTAATTTGATTTAGAATTAAATGCATCATACTATGCATAAAAATGCATGGTTTGTAGTTTGCACGAAATATTTAGTTTTCATATGATCCACTACCTATATATATTGTTGGTCCCCGGTTTGTAAAGAGGTTTGCACCGGGGGGGGGGGGGGGGGGGGGGGGGGGGGGGGGGGGTTGAATACGTGCAAAACAAGTTTTTCATCTTCTTTTTCAACTTTACTCAAACTGGCAAGCTTCGGGTCGCTTTAGAACTTAATACCTAGTCGTAAGCTAGATCTATAGTGAAAGCTTAACTCTGGACCTAAGCGTGAGCTTGATCCTAGAGCGACTCGCTTGCGAATGCGGAATTAGGTGAGCTAGTCTTTTGAGAAAGAAATACGACACCAGAGGTTTAGAGTGGTACGGTGACAAAGCACCTACGTCCACTTTGTTGCACACTGCAACAGATTCTTCTCACTAAGAATATTGAGGATTACGGGTTCCCCAAAAACCTGAACTTGGATCGAGCTTCACTCGCTTGGATCCGAAACAACGACAATGGAGATTACGGGTTCTCCACAAAAACCTAGCTAAGATCGAGCTTCACACAATCGAGGAAAGTGTTTGGCCTAGATCTATACTCTACGATCGAGGTCTCTACTATCGAGGAAAGTAGAACCTTGGATCTTTGACAACAACCTTACTAACAACTCAAAACCTAACAAACTTGACAAACAAGGGTGTTGGTCCCGGTTTGTTATAGGAAAAATACGTAGAGGGGGGGGGGGGGGGGGGGGGGGTGAATACGTATTTTGAAGTTTTTCAACTTCAAATTCCTTACTCAGAGTATGAAGTAAAGTGCTCGTAGAAAGACTAAGACCTAGCCGAGAGCTAGATCTAAAGCAAACGAGATTCTCTTGACCTAAGCTTCAAGCTTGATCAAGAGTGAGACTTTACTCTTTGTGCGGAATTTGGTGAGCTATAATCTTCTCCTAAGTAATTAAAAATTCAAGTTGAGTTTGTTTAGATGCACATGCAATGAATAATCAAAGTAAAGAGTTTAGGGTTAGACAGATACGACACAGGGATTATAGTGGTTCGGAGATAAAGCTCCTACGTCCACTTTGTTGCACAAGGCAACTATTCTCTTCACTCAAGAACTTGAAGGTTACGGGTCCTTCAAAAACCTGGTCGAGATCGGGCTTCACTCGCCTGGATCCAACGACAGACGTAGTAATTGCGGGTTCACTACACAAACCTAACCTGGACTGGAAGCTTCACTTGCTTCAGTCCGACACAGATAGACAGGGAGATTGCGGGCTCTCCTTACAGTCTAGTTTCGATCGAGCTTCACACAAACGGTGTAAGTGCAAGCTTGGATCTAAACTCTATGATCGAGGCTTCTTCAATCGATGAAAGAAGGGCCTTGGATCGAAACAACCTAACGACGACGAACACAAAAACCTAACAACAGATTTAGGGTTTTTGGTTTACGACGACACACTATGAAGAGCTCTTTACAATAAGTGCAAAGATGGCTAGAGCTCTTCTTCTAAGCTTGGATATGGAATGGGCTTAGACTCTAAGTGTGAAGGTTGTGAAGACGAGTTCCGATGAACTGGAAACTCGGAGAACACTTGAAAACAAAGACTCGGAATTTGCTAGAAAGCTGGGAGTGTTTGTTTGCAGTAGGCTCGAATGCTCAGGAAGTGTTCTTTTTTTTCTCTGTCTTCATCCTTCACTATTTATAGGCGGAGGGATGCCAAGATCCATTGCTGGGTTGGTGGCTTTGTCCCTCCTCCTCTCGACAGTACTTTGCGCAGGCAGTTGCTTTTGCAGGAGCGCAGTTTGTCTCTTTGTCGAAAACGGCTAAGTTACAAAACTAACAGTAACTGGAGCGAGCCTGTACTGTAGCGGCGCCCTGTCGGCCTAGCAGTCATCTCCTCTGCTCCTCTCTGCGATCGACACGTGGAGATCTCGTAATTAATACGGAGATCTCCAGTTGACTGGAGTTCAAATTCGGAGCGGGAATTGTGCTGTCGCTTTCTGGTAGGTAGTGGCTTGCTTCGCTTTTGAAGTTGTAGCGTCCGCTTCGAATCGAGTCGCTTCAAGGTCACTATGTAGCGAGTACTTGGGAAGTGAGTTCCCGAAGTGACTGCTTTAGTAAGTGTTGACCCGCGTTGACTCGCTTCGGCTTTTCACTGTAGCGCTCGCTTCGCTTTGCTTTGGTGGACTCGCTTCGATTCCACTGTAGCGCTCGCTTCGCTTTGCTTTGGTGGACTCGCTTCGATTCCACTGTAGCGCTCGCTTCGCTTTGATTCGGTACGCTTCACTTCAGCTGGTTAGACTTGCTTCGGTTGAAAACACACTCAAGAGAGTGGCCTTCACTTGGAATTTTCTACAGTCTAACTTAAGCAAAATTAAAGCCATCCTAACAGAGTAGGCTTAGAAAGATTTTCTAACCTATTTTCTACATCAAATAGGGTCGCTTGGGAATAGAACACTTGGGGTTTTGGGATCAAATCAAAACAAACATTCGACTCACTTCGAAGTGTCCCATAGGAGTTCCCCCTTAACACTTTGTTCTTAACAATTCCCAACAAAGGGTTTTGGTTTTGAAAAACTCTCTAAGTGAAAAGCTCTTTACAGTGTAGTGCAAAGGGTAGAGTTCTTCTCTAAGCTTGGATGAATATGTCTGCTTAGAATCTAGAAGAGTGAAGGTTGCGGAGACAAGCTTCGGTGTTGCTGAAGCTTGGAGAACACTTGAACAAGAACTCGAAAGATTGCTGGAGGGTTTGAGTGCTTGTTTGTTGTATGCGCTGAAATCTCAGGTAATGTTCTATTCTTCTCCGTCTCTGGCCTTCACTATTTATAGTGGGAGATTTGGACATGGAGCCGTTGAAGGTTGGTGGCTTTGTCCCTCCACACTCGACAGTACTTGCCTTTGACCGGCAGCTTTTCAGACAGCTGCGTTGTCTCTTTGCCGAAAATGGCTAAGAGCCAAGTTTAACAGCAACTGGAGCGTCCAGTACTGTAGCGGCAGCTCTATCGGTCTGGCAGTCAACTCTCGTGCTCCATTCTCCTTGTGCCACGTGGAGTTCTGCAATAAATGTCTTGATCTTCCGAGTTTGAATAGGAGCAGGAAATTATCTGTCGCTTTCACGCTAGGTAGTGGCTCGCTTTGCTTTAGTGTTTTGAGTGTCCGCTTTAGCGTGAGTTGACTCGCTTTGATTTTGTAGCGCTCGCTTCACTTCACTTCAGTAGACTCGCTTCACTTTTGAGACTCACTCAAGCGAGTGGCCTTCGCTTAAAAATCCTGCAGTCTAAAACCTAAGCGTCTAAAGCAAAAATTGAGCCTTCCTAACATTTATAGGCTCGAAAAATTCAAACCTATCTAATCAAAATAGGGTCGCATGGGAATAGAATTACATAGAGGGTTTTGGGATCTAATCAAAACATATAACACGTTTTATTAAAGCGTCTCGTTAATTTCCCCCTTAACATATGATCCTTAACAATTCCCAACATATATATATATATATATATATATATAGGAGTTGGATCATATGAAAACCAAATATTTCGTGAAAACGTGAAAACCATGCACTTTCATTCATAACTGATGCACTTTCATGCATATCATGTTGCATCAAAAATATAAATATTATTTTATTAAAAAAAATGCATATATTTTTGGTGCAACATGATATGCATGAAAGTGCATCATGTTATGAATGAAAGTGCATGATTTTCACGTTTTCACCAAAAGTAAGGTTTTCACCATATCCCAACCCTATATATATATATATATATATAGGGGTGAGATCCCGTACAAAATAGGTTTATCGTAAAAAATAAAAAATGATGCATTTTATGCATAATTTATAATGCATGATATACATAACTATAATGCACAATGCATTATATGCATTATCTATACAATCATAATGCATTTTCAGTAAAATCATAATTCACCAGTTAATCTACACCGTAGATCACACAGATCAATGGTCCAGATCACTTCTCATTTCTTACGGAATCTGTCTTTTGTATGTGATCCCATAAGCATGATTATGTTTAAGCATGAATTTGTACATTAAAAAGCATAATGGTGTTATAAGCATAAATATATACTGATTTAAGCTTGATTTTGTATAGCTTTAAGCATCTTTCGCATTTTAGCACGCTAGGATTTATTTGCAAATCAATTAAATCCTAGCGTGCTAGATTAGTTCCTAATTAATACGAACGAGTTAACGAAACCACACTTCCCCCTCCCCCAAACTTATTTCGAATCATGATGAAGGAATAAGTTTCAAAAGGAAAAAGTGGATAAGTTAACGAGCTTACCTTTCACCGAAGCTAGCTTACTATCGATCTTCTCCTCTTAGTCGAAACCTCGTCGAGAAAACCTACAACTCACAAACTTCGAAAATTCTTGGATAAAAAGCTTAATAAAAGATAAGACTCAAAGAAAAACAAAAATGAAAACAAAAAGAACTAAAACTGAAAATTAAAGATAGAGTTGGGTTACCTCCCAACAAGTGCTACGTTTTACGTCTTTAGCCCGACGATACCTCTTATCAAGGTGGATAAAAATGAAAGTTATTTTTTCCCCATCTTCGAGTTTCCTTCTTTTTGCTCCTAAAACCGAAATCTTGAGCTCTTCTTTGTGCACTCGAAATGTGAGATCACCACTTTCCACGTCAAAACAAGCTCCACTCGTAGCTAAGAACAGACGTCCCAAAATCGGTTGTTGACTGACGTCTTCCTTCATCTCCACAATCACGAAGTCGGCCGGAAAGTTGAACCCTCGAACTCGAACATGAACAACATCAACTACTCCTCTAGTGTGTATGGACTCTTCATCGGGCGTGGAATCGAACAAATATTGAAGGGAAAAGTCGTCGGAGAAGAAATCGCATGTTTCGATCGTAAGAGGGACCTCTCGACCCCCCTCTCGATCGAGAGAGGTGTCGAGAGGGTCATCTTGAAGCTCCTCGTCATAAAGCTCTCGATCCTCCTCTCGATCGATAGGGGTATCGAGAGGACCCTTCTGGACTCCAATTTTGACCTCTCGATAAGCCTCTCGATCGAGAGAGGTATCGAGAGGTCCTCGATTCGGCACTTGTCTCCGCGTCTCCTCGAACTCCGCATTCTTGAGGTTCCCGTCTCCAGTCTTCTCAGCTTCCAAGGATGGATTTGTGTACTTGTGCCACTCCGAAGCTTAATAGCATGAACATGATGGTTGTTCTTCGGGTTTTGCTCGGTATTGCTTGGGAATTGGCCGGGCTTATGGACTCCTCCTTGAGCATTGGCTATTTGACTCACTTGCATCTCCAACATTTGCATTTGCTTGGTTAAGGCATTGATGCTACTCCCCAAGTTGTTGCTCAAAGTGTTTTGAGTAAGCTCTAATGTCCTCAACTTCGCGTCTTGTTGTGTCATCCTCATCTCCGATTGAGCCATATAATGTCGAATCAAATAGTCAGTTGACATGTCCTTCTCTTCTTCCAAGGTACGTTCTTCAGGGTAGCGTTCGTAGTACCAATCTTTGAGAGTTTGCTTCGGTTGTGGATCTCCCATGGTGGTGATTGATCAATCTCAACTTCGTCTCGATCCTTCTTTATTACCTTAAAAGCAAAAGATAAGACCAAGAAAACGTTAGATCAATCAAATAAAAATAGAAAAATAAAAGCGCCTAAATCACCTATTAATTCTATTTCAAAATATTTATGTGAAATCAAATCAATCCCCGGCAACGGCGCCAAAATTTGATCGCACTATTTTCTACCACACAAAATAGGTATAGTATAGAATAAGCAAGAGTATCGTATCCACAGGGATTGATGTGTCGAAACCACGCACAATACCTTTACTCTAGAATTAAACTGATGTTTAAGCAATTAGGAATTTAAAGATGTGGTATTTATAACTAGGCAAATAAATAAAAGAACTCAATTAAATAAACAAGGAATAAATAAATAAGGAAACAATTAAACAAATAAGGAAATTAACTTAACAAGAAAGCAAACAATCAAATAAGGCAAATAATCAAATTAGGAAAAAATTCAAATAAGGAAAAGTGTTGATTCTAGGGAAGCCTACCTAATCAAATATATGCAAGCAATTAATGAGTACAATTAACCAATTTAATCCAATCTAGATGTGATACACAAAAATAACCTAACACTCCGATTAAGGCAATGCGAGTCGTCACCTAATAAGATCCTAATATCCTCTCGGACTCATAGATATCAAATCAAGTGTAAAATAGAACAAGTATCAATAATACAATCAACTAGGTTCAACTATGACACCTAAATCAACTATATATGAACATACGATAATTCAACCTCGGCTAAGATAATCAAACCATCATACCATGTATTCATGAGATCTATTATGCAATTATCCTATCAAGGCATAAAAACATAACTATGCACACATAATTAGTGGTCAATTAATCATGCATGAGAATAAGCACCATGAAACATGCATCTAGATTGGAAGGCTAATTGTAAACAAAAACACTTACATAAATTCAATTAGACATTCAATCCCTAAAATCAACAAAGGAATTTAGCTAGACATAATTAAAAGAAAGGTAGAAGGAAGAATAAATATAATTAAAAGCATAAGTAAAGAGAAAGGGATAGAAAAACTCTTGAATCTTGATGAATCTTCAATCTTCAATTGTCTTCATACATAAAATAAATCTAGATCGAAGAAAAACTAATCTAAAAGTATGGTGGAGAGTAGAGAGATTATTGTTGGCTACAATGATAAGTTTAGAGGTATTTATAGGGCAGAAGTTTACATCCAATACCTAATTGTACAAGGAAACCAAGATAAAAGTCAAATTTTTCCTTTTATGAAAAATCCCGTCTGGAAAACAGGAGCCACCTCTCGACACCTCTCTCGATCGAGAGGGTGGTCGAGAGGGTCGAGAGGGTTCTGCGCAACTTTCTTGTTTCGGCCGTATCTTCCTCATCCGAACTCCGAATTGACCTCCGTTTTCGCCTACGTGCTCCTATCGAACTCCTATTCAATTATATGTTTCAATTTTCCAGAATAACTCTTCCAAAAAATCGTGAAAAGTCAGAACTTGGGATCAATACTTCATCTCTTCCTTGGTTTCGTCGTCTCTTGTCTTATCTTGGGTTTTCTCGACATAAAAGCCCTAAAAACTCTCAAAACAACCCAAAAGCGTAATCTAGCTCGAAATAACGTAAAAAATACAAAACATGAGCTAAACTATCAAAATACGACAAGAAAACGATAATATAACACTTAGATAATAGGGTAAAAATACACCCTATCAACGACGAAGGCATGCCTCCTCCTCCTCCGCCACCAAAGTCTAAGAATATGCCCTTGTCCGACATCTTCCTCACACACTTTAAAAAAGTAGAGGTCTTTCCGACCGAAGGTGCTCCTCCCTATCCCGATCCGCGAAAGAGACACATTGCGTATTGCAACCATTGCACATCGGCCTTTAGATGGATCGAAAGGGTAGGCTATGGCACGATGCGAAGGCACTTGGATAACGTTCATCCTTTCGAGGCCGGAATATCAAGCTCTCAAACTCAAATCCGAGGTGCCGCTTCGACTACGGATAACCCGGGTGCATCTCCTTTATTTAAATTTGACAAAGGTCGATATGAAGATAGGATTGCTAGATTTGTTGCTATGGATAAACAACCTTTTAATTTTGCCGATAGGATAGAGTATGAAGATAATTTTAAAGAGGGATTAAGTCCCAATGCTAATAAAGTCACTAGGACAAACGTTCGTAAAAGGATTAGGAGACAATACATGGAAAAAAAAAGGTTGATTTGATGAAATATTTGACTCGTTTGGGGCATAAAGTTTCTATTTGTGCCTATGTTTGGACCGATAATTTTAATAGGAATAGTTTTATGGGGATTACTTGTCATTGGATTGATGCAAAATGGAGAGTTCAAAAACGTTTGATTGCATTTAGGGAGTTCGAGGAGCCTCATTCGGCTCAAAATATTGCTCTAATTATTATTACCGTTTTAAATGAGTATTGTTTGGTTAACAAAGTATTTTCGGTTGGTTTTGATAATGCATCGTCGAACACAGCTAGTATTCCTCAACTCATTGATGCATCTTCACCATCTTTTCAAGGAAAATATTTTCATTCTAGATGCATTTGTCATATTTTGAATTTATGTGTTCAAGATGCGCTTAGTGTTCTTGATGAAACCGTTAGTCCTATTCGGAATGCCATTAAAATATTGCATGGAAAAAAACTTGTGGGAAAGAAATGGCAAAAATATTGTCGTCAAAAGAATCTTGTCTATACGTGTTTTAGAGTTGATGTCTCACATCGTTGGAATTCTACTTATGAGATGCTTAATGGTACTATGGAGTATAAGGGTCATTGATAAACACGGATTTTCTACGTGTTTGAGAGCTTATAATTGCGCTTTAGTGTCATTATCATGATCGAGTTTGATACTCTTTATCTATATTTCTTATATTCGGGGATGTTACACTTGATCGTAGTCGTGTTGAGTTTTGTAGGGAAAATCGGAGAAAAAGGAAGAAAAAAACTCATAATTTGGGCCACGGGCCTTAAGCTCACCATGGCCCAAAGTGAAGAATAGCCCAACAAGGAAGTCAACGCACCCCATGCATGGATTTGCATGCGGCCGCGTCCCCCCCTCCTTGCCGCGTCCCTACCCCCTCCATGCAGCGCGGCCGCGTTCTCCTTCACCTAGCCGCGCTTTCACCTTCCTCATGCATGCGCGGCAGCGTCGGTGCTGCCATCACCCCGCGCCCAGCAGGCCGATCTCCGCGTCTTCACCACGCCGCCTGCCACGCTGCCCCGCCCTCCTACGCTTGCCGCCGCGTCTCACCCCGTTTGGAAAGAGCGCACAAAGCGCGGGCAGTTACGATCCGTTTTGAAAGCTCTCGTAACAGAAAATATTGGAAAAGGGAGGATAAGTATTGGGAGGAAGAGGAGGAGAGGGCGATCTCTCATATCCTACATCTCGTACTCGACAAAAATCACAAACGACTTGGGATTCAACCTTGGGAGAAGAAGATCAAAGGATTCAAGTCGGCGATATTCGGAGCCTAGTTCTCTACGGTTTTCGTTTGTTATCGATTATGCTTACTTCGAATCTTGGGATTTTTATCTTCATTATGCTTGGCTAATTTTCTATTATTCTAGAGTTAGGGAGTAGATGAATATTGTAGATTCGAATTAGTTTTATCAATCAATCACGACTCTCTTTTGCTTCTTATGTTCTTGAGTTTATTGCTTGCTTATTTGATTTGCTACCAAATTCGTATGAATTATTGTGTTGATTTGATAGGCGGAAGATGAGAATTAACACTTGAATAGGGAACATAGGACACACACTTCAATAAAGTCGAGAGATCTTGAGATTTGTGTGAGAGCTTTTAACCCTTTGAGCCTTTAGGAGTTTCATGTGTTAGATATTAGTTGGGCACAACAATTCTTGCATGAGATCTACGGTTTAGGCACTACGGAAGTAGGTTTAAGCTTATTGTGTGGTTGTTCTAGTAATAGTCGAGTCTTCTATGTGATTGATTGATTTTGATTAAATTGAATTCGTATGTTCATCGAAACCGAAGCTCTAGAATAATTCTTCTCTTATTTGATTCTCTCGTTGATTGTTATTTGTTTAAGTTCATTTACTTTTAATTAGTTTAGTAAAACAAAACTCAACGATTTATTCGTCTAGATAGAGGATAGGAAATAAGACTAGTACTCAATAGGTTAATCAGTCCTCGTGGAATACGACCTTGCTTCCCTATCTATAATTACACCCGTACACTTGCGGTAGTAAAAGTATTAGTGAACAGTCATTTATGTGATTTTTTTAGAAAAGAGTTTTCAACCGTTCAATTAGTACTTAACGAGTCTCATTGGGATGCTTGCATGGAGGTTTTCG